>CAOKZL010002163.1:0-232606 GCA_948472985.1 Iguana delicatissima
AGCAGGATCCACATGTCGCTGAACTCCAACTCGCATCAGCCCCAGCCCCAGCCAGTTTGGTCAATGGTGAGGCATAGTTTTTACCAGTTCAAGATCATCCCAAACTGCAAGGTTGCTAGGCCAAATCTGAGATCTAGAGATTGTCTCTGATAATGCCATTAAGAATTATGTATAAGAATTAAGTACCACCTCTCAGGTTGTCACACTCAATATATTTTCTTGTTTGGAAATTGAGACAGAAATCTTTGCTAAAGGGACTATTCCCAGAGCAAGGTGAATTAAGGGGATTATTCCACATCATTCATTTAGGGAGAGAGGATAAGGACACTTAATCTAGCCTTTTTGCTTCTAGCCAGAAACTGGAAGCAGAGCAGAGTGGAGGGTGAGCCCTGGCACTGCAAGAACTAGGAGCGAAGGAGGAAGCTAATCAAGTCAATGCAGAGACTCCCCGAAACGCCTTAGCAATGTTCAGCAAGCAATCAATTAAATCTTGCTAACGAGAGCAAATGGCTGGTCTCCTCACTGAGCTGGAGACTTTCCTCTTGCCTAGAGTGGAGCCTACCAAAACTGGAGAATTTGCATCTGTGGAGATGATCCACCAAAACTGGAGAATTGGGACCAGGCCCTGAGATCTGACAATGTGTAGTGGTTTGAATATTGGACTATGACCCTGGAGACCAGGGTTCGATTCTCCGCTTGGCCCTGAAAACCCGGTGGGTGATCTTGGGTGCATCACACACTCTCAGCCCCCAGAAAACACCATGATATGTTCATCTTATGTTCACCATAAGGTGGAAATGACAACAACAACAACAAAGTGAGACATGGTGAGAGCAGTCATTAATCAAAATCTGGAGGACCAAATCTTTACCACCCCAAATGTGGACTTTACTCCATGTTCCTCCTTCTTGGGCAAGGTGGGAGGGGAGATACATCTAGGTGTCATTTTCCTAGGGTTTAGACATGTTTCTTTTTTAGGAGTACAATATTCAGAGCTCTCCAGTCATATTTCTATTCTGCTTTGGTGGCTACAGCAATAGATTTTTTTTCCCCAATCAGTTTTTAGTATGGAATACATAGATTGTTTTTTTCAGCCTGACAATCTCTACAGCCCTCTTAAGGAACTCTCTGAACAATTACATATCACTATGAGTCGATCCATAATGGATCTCACAGTCAGTAACAATCTTCTCGCTATGTGTGATGATCAGTATGTGTAGCTTGCTTTTTACTATAGCAGTGGAATGCAGGGGTCCCCTAGCATAGCCTTGCAATAGGTTACAAGTGTGGCTCCGTTGGTGTTCTGAACACAACAAATTTCTCCCAATTTCTACTCTGTATTTGGAGGTTCAATTTCAAGGCACGACTGTTACTCAGAGAAATAGGGTATCTTGGTTGTCTTATGGGTAAGAATGTTGTACAGGCAACCTACTGACCCCATATAGCAGGTTATGAGAAATGGAGCACCCATGAATCAGAGATGAACAGACATGTCAACCCAAGAAGCAAGGGATGAAAACAGAGGAAGCAACTGTTTTGTTAATGAAGATTAAACTGGTGGAGTCAGTCTCTAGTTTAGTGGCACAGTGTACGAAAACCGAGCAATGGGAAACCCAGTTGGAAAAGACAGGAATAAGAAGTCTAAAAGAAGTCTAATTAATGAAATTCCATGAAACTCAACACGAAAAATTCAGCACAAAAGGAATGTTATTAGGAAAGGATTTTTTTATGTTCCAGTTTGGCCTCTTAAGCTACAACCAGTGCAAATACATTGGATGCTCAAACTTTTCCAATCTCCTTCCTTGCAAAGCTTGTTCTAGCTGTCATTCTTGATTTTGGGATAAGGTCTCATTCAGCATATGTACCTTCTTTTGGAAACTGGTTTCCTCTCTCGTCTGATGATTTCTCTCCCTTCCCACACTTGCACTGAGTCCCTTTTTTATTCCATTCCATTATGTTCTTTTAACTAACCAGGCTCTTGTTCTCTTTTTGCTCCAGCTGGCTTACAAATTTTGCCCTTGTACATTCCAGTCCTCAGTACACTTATTTCTTCTAAGCCAGGATGGGCAACTGCAACTGCATCCCTCTTATGCTTGTCGCCCTCCCTCATGGGCAGCAACACAGCTCTCAGCATGACTGGAAATGACATAATGCAACTTCCTGCTGTACTTTTTGCCCCACAAGTGGCTAGTTTTCAAGTTTGGGGGAAAATTTTGAGACTTTTAGAAAGTAGTGGGGTCAGAGGTCTTACTGTAGTTTGACCTCCTGCTTTCCCACTGCATTTTGGCCAAAAAGTTACAGCCCATTTCAGCTGTTTCTGATTAGTATCTCCCTGTATGACTTTGCCCAAGTTTTAAGATCTGCAAGGAGAGCTTTCTTTTGGTCCCACCACAATCACACACACTAACAGCTGTCTTGGTGGCTGCTCCCAAGCTGTAGAATGCCCTCCCATGGGTAGTTCCGTTTATGGTCACCAGAGTGAAAACTGGACCAGCTGCTGTAGAAAAGAGAATATCAGCAGGTGTTGCTTTTCACCTGGTTGTGTGGCAAACAACAGTTGCTAAAATTCATTCTTCTACACCATCATTAAAGGTGTAGGAGCTCTCTCCAGTTTTCAGTCTAGCAACTCTACTTTGGTTGGCTCCTTCTCTGATCAGTCTCTGACATCATGCACCTTTTTAGTTTGGGACTCCTTCACCTCTTAACTTATTGTGGCAGAAGGAGCTTCAATGGGGTGTGCTGTGCTTTTATCTTTTTATTATGCTCTAAATATAACTTCATGTTATTAATAGAATTGCAAAAGTGCAAAAATCATTCATTGTGGTGGTGGTGGTGTGTCTTCAAGTCATTTTCAACTTACAACAATCTTAAGGTGAACCTATCACTGGGTTTTCTGGGGCTTAGAGCATGTGATGTGCCTAAGGTCACCCAGTGGGTTTCCATGGCCAAGTGCAGACTCACACCACGGTATCTAGGATTGTAATCCAATACTCAAATCACCATACCATGCTGGCTCTCACAAAAATAATTTACACTCAGTTAATTCAGCAGGAGAGGAGAGAGGAGAGTCTTGAAGGCTCAGGCTTTCCTAAACTCAACAGCTAAATTCAATGGTTTCTCTGCTTAAAATAACAGTTCTGTGTATTCTTTCTTGTTAATAACTTTTGCCTTTGTAATGTCTGAACATACCCTTTTGACCATGCTGCTCAGCTGTACATATCCTAGTTTTCATCTGTGAAATACTGGAGGGTATGATTTTTCCTCTCCCCTACTCTAAGGCTTCTGGTTCTTTTCTGTTGTCAAACAGAGCTTTTAGTCCCTGACAGTAGAATCACCCTTATCAAAATCCCTTGCGGAACACACCTGGCTGACAGAAGATGGGTGGAATTACACACAACTAATCAGATTTCTAACGAAGTCATAGAGAGACTGTATTCTGCTTTCATATTTATTTCACAGATTAATTGACTTGCATGTATTTTGTTGATTTATTGTGTACCCCCTTTATACACTGTTCCACTGTTGCAACCTAGTATGGTTATTCTACTTCTCTTCAGTTTGAGAATCTCTCTCTTTCACTGTGTAGCAATGTGTTGCTGCTTCCAAGCACCTAAGACCAGGTTCAAGAGAGAAGGGCCAGCCTAGGCAACGGAACATACAGGTCTGGGACTTTAAAGCCAAAAGTTGTCATGCTATCCTGGTAATATGGGTAACAACCATTACAAGGCCTGCCTTCCCTAAATCAATCCAATCCTCTTCAAAGCATTATCTGTGTTAGTTAATATCATGAAACCTTCTTGGAAAGAATTCCATGCAGTGGTCCTTGAGGGACAAAGGTAAGAGGAAAGATGTCACCTAAACTCGCCTTGGTTTTAGGCAACATCTTTCCTTCTGCCATTGTCCCACAACCATACCCACAAGTTTTGCATTTCTATTGCTATTCACATACACATTCTGCTCATAAAGATCTATTCCTAGGCACTTCACTCCATGCTTCTGATGAAGTAGACTTAGGCCTATGAAAGCTTATACTACCAACTTCTTTCTCTCAGTTAACCTCAAAAGTGCTACAAGATCCCTTGCCGTACTAATATTACTTAATGGTTTAAAATGTATTTTAAGAGAAAGAAAACATTTCTCTCAAATTACTATATCTTGTTTTTAGTATGAATTTTAGTCTACAATCCCCCAAATCTCCCAATCAGTATAGATAGCTCCAGCATGGGAACTGTAGCACAAAATAATTTTTTCCCCCTGAACTCTGCATAAGATACAGAGCTGTTGTCGTACACTGGATCAGACCACTTTTCTACCTCATTCAATATGGTATATTCTTGCTCGCATGGTTCTTCATAGTCGTGCACTTTTGAAGTTGTTCGAACAGGAGATGGTTGTCCACTGAAGAATGCCACCTCGGAGAGAAAATGGGACATTTTGAAAGGAACTGAAAAAGTGGAATGACAGATGATTAATTGGGACTGTCCCTGCCAAATTGGGACAGTTGGAGAGCATGTAAAATAGGCCATGAGGAGCCTCCAAATGCAGCAAAATGTTCAATCACGCACACACTCACTCACACACACACACACACAGGAAGGCATGCTTGTCCATTTCAGGGCCATTTGGGGACAAAAGAAAAAAAGGGGACAGGGATATGTACTTTTGGGGTGTCAGTGGTGATATGGCCTCCAAACCACTGGAAGTTGCTCATACTAGGCTGAGTGTTACATCGCTCCATGCTGTAAAAGCCAGCAGTCTCTACAGCATGGATTTTCCTTTCCTTTCCTTTCCTTTCCTTTCCTTTCCTTTCCTTTCCTTTCCTTTCCTTTCCTTTCCTTTCCTTTCCTTTCCTTTCCTTTCCTGGCCATGTGGAGCCAAACATCATCATTGAGTGATCAAGATGGCAAAAGCTACTAACGATTCTGCCCCTTCCTCTCCTTTCTTCTCCTTCTTGGTGAGTTAATTGAACGCAAACTACTTTTGCACTTTAAACTTACTTTGCAGCAACTGAAGTAAGCTAAGGATAAAAGGTGAACGTGGGAGGAGAAGAGGGAAGCTGGGACATTTTAAAAGCAGCTATAAAAGTGGGATGACAGAAAGTTAATCAGGACAGTTAGAGTGTATATCTTTGTCGTCGTCATCATCATCGTGTTATGGATTAAAACTAGCAAGTGTTAACAAAAACAACATGCAGGATGTACCTGGTGAACTGCTTCTGCCCTTTACCCTGCTGTCACATTTTCCTGTGAAGATGGCATCAAGCCTATATGTTTCTAATTAGATCACACGTGTTCTTCCTTACATAATTGTTTCCATAACCCATCATTATCCTTCTGATTGTTCTATCCCATTATCCACTTAGTCTTGCTTAATGCATGTGCCACAGGAAGAATAAAACAAAACAAAAAGCTGAATCAAAGGCAAAGCTTTTAATAATAAACAGATGAGGACCTTACCTAAGTAAAAACAAGCAGGCCATTTAACATCTTGCCCTACAGCAGGTGACTAGGAGGAGAACATGCTACTAGCATAGTAGCCTAGAAAAGAAAAAGATGTTTACATTGAGTCTCATTTCCATTATAATGAAGAAGCCCTTATTTTGCTTAGTTCTTCTTTAGTCCTAAATATGGTCCATATTTTTCTGAAAAAAATAATTTATGATCTAAAATCTGGAATCAGATAAGATTGAGACATTTTTCTGATTCCAGATTCCTAGAGAAGTGTTTTCAGTTTAAAAAATAGCATTTGTGATTTTAATTTTTATTAGCATTTTTCCTATTTCACACAGGTCTTTCTTCTCAAACCCTTGCAGAAGTAAAGGGCTCGCTGTACAGTGTTGAGATTAATGGGCTTAATGGTATTATTCTATTCTTCCTTGATCAGATCTCATCTGAGGTACTGTGTCCTATTCTGAGCACCACAGTTTAAAAAGGACAAATTTAATAAGCCAGAGTATATCCAGAGGAGAGGATATCCAGAGACAAGGATCATAAAAGGTCTGGAAACCAACCTCTGAAGTATAGCTGAAGCAGTTGGGTATGCTTAGCCTGGAGAAGAGATTGTTGAGAGATGATAAAGTAGCTATCTTCAAATATCTGAAGGGCTGTTAACACGGAAGATACAATAAATTTGTTTTCTGCTGCCCAGCAAGGTAAGACGATACCAATGGATTCAAATTGCAAGAAAGGAGATGCTGACTAAACAGTATGAAGAACATCCAATAGTGAGTGCTGTTCACCAGAAGAATGGACTGCTACAGAAGCAATCCTTTATTTGAGATTTATTTTTAACAGAGGTTGGGTGGCCATGTTTCAGGGGTGCTTTAGCTACAGAGTCTAGTGCAGCCAGGGATAGTGCTAGATGATTACATAGGTCTCTTCCAACTCTGAAGTTCTATTACTCTTTCTATGACTCTGCAGTTCTATGACTCTGCAGTTCTATGACTCTGCAGTTCTTTGATTCATATGTCACATGGCCCGATTTGCTGTGTGTACCTGTATTTTGGCCTAACCAGTTGGGGCATGTTTTTGTCATTAGTTGACTAGGATTCCTAGCTTTCATATAAAAAGAGAAAAGAAACCAAAGGTGCTTCCATACGAGAATTTTACTGTGTAATCACCTGCCTTCATTTACAGATTTTTTATTTTCTGAGAAGGGTTCCAGTCATTGCACCTTCCCTCCTGTAGCCCTCCTGTGTATTTCTACCATTTGTAGCCCTCCTGTGTATTTCTACCATTTCTTCTGTAATAAGAAAAAAAAGGGGGGAGTATATGGAACAAACTCTGCTAAGGAGAGAAAGATGGAACATCTGTGCAATGTCTTGTGATCATTAATGCTAAGAGCTACCTGTCTGGAAACAGCTCAAGTCTCTAGACTGTGATAATCTAGAGCAGTGGTTCTCAACCTGTGGGTCCCCAGATGCTCATGGACTTCAGCTCCCAGAAGCCCCAGCCACTATGCTCAATGCTCAGGGCTTCTGGGAGCTGAAGTCCAAAAACATCTGGGGACCCACTGGTTGAGAACCACTGATCTAGAGGCATAAAGTTAAATATGCAGCCAGTATTCCATCCAGATTTTTGTTGGATGCTTCCAACTCCATTGTTATAAACAGTAACAGAATTACATCATAGAGGAAAGCCTCATTTCATGTGAAAAATATGTTTTTAATACGGCCAATGCCAGTATCCCTATACTGTTGGTTGGAGTTGTGGTTTAGAAAACAGTAGCTTACAAGCACCTTGGAATGGAGTCTGTTGTTAATATTGAAGGTTACTGACACAGCTGATGCCATTTTGTATTGTCTCCCAAATCCCCAAACAAAATATCCTGTAGAGTTCAACAAAAAGTGACTGATTTCCTCAGGCCCCCTTTCAACCCATGTCCACTACTCTATTTTATGCAGAAATATTTCCTTGATTTGCATACAGGTACATTGCCCTTTCTAATGTTTAAAAACATTTTTTAAAAAAATCTAAGGAAAAATGAATAAAATGTGCATAATTAATCAATCAGCTTGCATACCACGCATAATAAGATTCTCAGATTTGAAGATCAGGACTATGGAAACCTACTTAAGTCAGCGCTACTGAAGGTCGTGGTCATGGGCTGCAAGTCCATAGCAAATTTCCAAGGAATTATGCCAATACGATAATAATATCATGCAAGTATGATTCAGGTGCCTAGCACACTGGAGAAAAAAAATATCAGACCCCAACATGACATAGCTTGAGAAGGGTTGAGCCAGGGGACTTGTGTGGACCAAGAAAAAAAAATAACCCTTCCCTCTTTTCTTTTCTTTTCTTTTTTTTAAGTGTATTATCTTTTCCTGGGCTGTCCCTGGGCTTCCTTTCCAGCTTCAAAAAGAGATAAAATTAGGCAGGATGGTATTTAGTGGAGTACTTGACCACTAATGGTCTGTTAATGCAGAACTGACCATTTGACATCTTTTGGCTATTATAGTAATTCTAACAACCTTAGACCTTGAAACACCACCATTAGCACACCTTCACAGTCAAAGAGCACAGATCTTCTGTTTGCACTGCTGTGTCTGAAACAGACTCATAAAAACGCACTTCAGCAATCTAGCATAAGACTTTGGTTGTGATCTCAAATGTTCATACATACACTGAAAGGCTAAGGTTACATTACTCAGTTTATTGGAAATTTACCACCCCATGCTCTGAAGCCCCATTCAGATAGAATGAATACTGGAAGAATTCATCATATGATCAGAGTTGAGGCCATGACAAATAACCTCACTTTGATGTTGCACCACTCAGCAGGCTCACCCCCAGAGGCATCCAGACTTACAGAGTGAATGTCTGTAGCAAGGAGGTTTTCCCATTGACTGCTGAACTTGCTGAGGCTTCCACAATTCAGAATACCAATCATAAAGGGTTCTGAAAAGGGAAGCATCTATACCTCTGGCATTTGTCCTGTCAGTGTGAATGACTACAAATATAATGACTAGAGAGCAACACAACATCAGGGCACCCATGTGATCAGTTCCTCCATTTTTTATAATGCCTGAGCAGCGCTCTAGAGACACACAAAACTAGTGTGTGCAATTCTCAATTCAAGAATGGAGTTATCACACTGACAATACATGCATGTGTAGCTTCTGTGCTGGACTGTGTTGTTCAGCTCTGTAATTTGTGAGAAAAATTCTCACATTTTGAAGAGGAAACAAATCACGTTCTGGCTGCTTGTTACTTTCCTACACAGCGCTTGTCTAAAGCTGCCTAGAAGTTTGAGGTCATAGATGTAGTGTCTAGAGCAGGACCAACCCTATTGTGAGCTTGTAGTATGGTGAATATAAACTTATAAATGAATCTGAGATGACAGTGGTGATTGGTGGTTGCAGTGGTGATGTCATAAAAGCATTTGCAATACTTTCTATCTGGCAAAAGTAGTAATACACACTTGAGTTGTTTCAGGTTGAAAAGCTAAAAACCAGCTGGAAGCTTTCTGGTAGGTAAAATATTTCACATTCTCCAAAAAGAGGCAATTAATTTCCCCACATTTTCAATTGTGCCTGTCCCATTAGCATAGCCAAAGTAATTCAGTAGGGGGAAGCAGACAGATGTAACCACAGGGCTGTTAAAACAGCATCTTGCAGAACGATGATCTTCAGACTTTTCACACTACAGAATTATAGTGCTGTGACTCCATTTTAACATCATAGAAACATCCTATGGAATCCCAGGATTCCACAGGATGTTGCCTTGAAAGTTAAAGTGGAATCACAGTGCTATAACTGTGTAGTTTGATAGGGTCCCTATTCACATGAATCTCACTGTGCACATTTTTGGGTATATCTTTCCATTTAGATCAACTAAAATAACAGCTCAAGCATCTTAATAAGAAAAATAATCTTCAGAAACATAATGAGGGAGGGCAGCAGGAGATCCTTAAAGTTAATTTATTTTACTCCATAGCCTAGCATACAAAAATGCTGAGACCAATAAGGAAATCAGGAACCTGAAAAAGGAGATCTGAAAGGCACCTTTATGAAAAACAATTGATTTGCTTCATTTCATTGAAATGGCTGGTGCTTTGATGGTTCATATTTACAATAGCTTGCCCTGTTCTTCAGTGGAGTTGATATGTTGAAGTCCTTAGAACCATAAACTTGATCAGAACTTCCTGGGTAATAAACAGCGAATTGAAGATGTTGGCCCCCTCCTCACAATGTTACTGCAAGCCCAGCTGCGTGCCAATTTGTAGCTAAAGACATCAAGAAATGTGTTCTTCATGCTCAGATGCCCTTGGAAGTTGAAAATAGTTCCTGGAAGCTCAATATGCAAACTGGATTCAGAGGCTGAAGAATTTAGAGAGGAAAAAAAAGTACACACATACAGAAAAACATAACACCCTGACCTTCCCTGACAAAGGGCAAAGCTTGGACAAATCTATTACTATTACAGACAATGGCGGAGCTTTTCGGAGCTCAAAGTGCAATGCTTATTCTGTCTCTTTCACTCCTTTGGCAGAAAGTTCAAAGAGTAAAACTGGAGGACACTAATTGCACATACTGTTCTCCTTTTAGATGGGAAAAACAAATATGCACATACAGATTGAACAAAACCAGGGTGGAAACGTTCAGAAGCCAACAGTATTGGGATCGGGGAGTAAAAAAGAAAAGCAGAAGCAATATGTAGGAGGAAAGGAAAAAGTGCTTTCCCTGCTAGTCTCTCTGCATCTGAATCTAGCATTAGATTTGTAATATTAGGTGATACCAAGTGCAGTTCTTTCATATTATATTTTCCACAGTGTCTTGAAATGAAATGTCCCTTGTTTTTCAGAACAAACATGATCCCTGATCCTATCACTATCGTCTTTTTACTGTTTCTGGATGGCCAGTTAACAAAACTTCTGATTAAGTTAACAGAAGAGAAATTTAGAGAAGGTCAAACCCATTAATCCAGTAAAAGAGGATCAAAAAAGTCCTTTTGGGGGGCTCTATAAACATCCTCCCTATTGAGTCTGTTTAACATTTCCCAACAGTGCATTATGGGATGTCGTTTTCTCTATAATTACAGCAGAAGTGACAATGCTATGACCCTCTATGTGTTGCTACACAGCTTCTGTCATTCTTCATCTTTTGGCGTGCAGCTGATAGGTGTCCAGGTATACTTAGAGTGTATTTTCACATGTCACAAGAAACATCTTCTGTCGGCTCAACACCTCCTATTATTGTTATAGTTATTTATATCCTTCCTTTTTCCCAGTTCAGGACTCAAGGTAGTTTACAACAGTTTAAACAAATGTAACTAAAAATTCACCTCATGCAAACGTTAACCATCAATAAAATTAAAACCAGTTAAAATCCTTCATTAAAAAAAAACACAGAGACAATGCACACATTATGCAAGGCCTGTTGCCATTAAGTAATCAGTCTTCAAAAGCCTGCTGAAACAAATTAAAAAATTTTACCTGCCTGCAGAAAGATGTCAAGAAGAATGTCTGTTTAATTGCTCTAGGAAGGGAGTTCCAGAGCCTGGAACATCCAGCATGTGTTCCTAACACATATACTTGTGAGGTTGGTAGGTGAGAAAGAAGGGGCCATGGCTAATGCGCTGACGTGCAGGGGACAGGGTGGCACGCAGGTTTTGTACAAATGATTGCATTAAAGTCAAAATTCAACAGTCATGTCTGGAGGATTTCTGATTATTCAGATAAGTGCTCGGGAACAGGTATACTAACTGCTATGATGGCATACCACCAAGCACAATATTATATTGTCATCAAAGAAATAATATACCACCATCTCAAATTTATATTCTGGAATGAGGTTTCTTTCATTGGGATGGGTTTGGAAGTTAGTGAGCCAATCTCCTTGTTATCACAGCACATATATGTTGATTATCATGTGATCATCCCCAAGGTGTTTTGCATTAATTCATTTTCATCAGTTGGGAAAGTGCCCTTTAATGTTCCATTTTCTAGGACCTTAAAGGGAGCTGGTGTTCGGATATCATCACACGATGGATACACAGATTAATGTTCCTAGGACTTTCACTGAGTATCCATCCTGCCTAGTCTAGGATCTTTCTTCTACCCCAAGGTGTATTTTTGCAGTATCAGTACAAGGGAGTCATTCTGCTGGTGGTGTTAGCCTTTGCAGTCCTGGAGCTTGTCCTGGTAGAACTTCCTTCTTAAACGTATCACGTTCCATAGACAAGTGGCAGCAGAAAGCTCAGTTTTAACATTAGTGGATTTTCGTCTGGTTTATACCCTGAAATCTGATGCTCTCATAGAGTGCTCCCCTGTTAGCCCAGCATATAATCAACTGGTTCTTTGCAAGGAAGTGAAGCCTGGGGCCCTTCACATTCCCTACAATTGTCTCAGTTTGTCAGAACATTTCAGATTAATTCTCTGTTGTCCTATTTTTTCATCTGCTTTTAAAATGGAACAGTTTCTCTTTCCTCCTCCCACTTTCTCCCTTGGCCCTCAGCTTACTTCTGTTGGTGTAAACAGAGTTCAAAGTGCAAAAGTAGCTTGCACTCAATTAACTGAGGAGCAGGAAGAGGAGAACCTTGCTCTTCCCAGTGAGGTTGAGCAAAAGCAAACTGTTGCAGTCTCTCCTAGATTGTGGGTTTTCCCTGACTTATAACTTTTGCCATCTTGGCCACACTCTGATGTTGCTTGGTTACACACATCCCAGTTTTCATCTGTGAAATGGTGGAGTTTATGCTTTCACACTGTTTGTTTGTTTGTTTAATTTATATTCCACCCTTTCCCTAACACAGAATTCAAGGATGCTTTCAGTGATTTAGAAACACAGTACACCTGAAAGAGCTACTAATACAAAAGTTAAAACACAATTAAACCTGAGTTCTATTTAAAAAAAAAATCAAGTTACAAACACAAATTAAAATATAATAACATAATAAAATGTAAGTAAAGTAGAAACACAACACCACTCATTCAAAGCTCCATCTTCCACAACATAGTAAAAATCAAAAGCCACCTAAATAAAACTGTGTTTCCACTTTAACTGCCATGGCAATATCCCATTGAACCCTTGGATCTGGAGTTTGGTGAGACACTAAAGCTCTCAGTGAGAATTCTAAGTATCTAAATTGCAAACTCCAGAATTCCATGGGATGTTGCTATGGCAGTTAAAGTGGAATCATAGTGCCACAACTGTAGAGTTATAGCATTATAGCCTGTTTCTGTGGACTCTGGTCAAAGGAACCCTTGAGCCCCTTGGCCAAGTGCAATTCTTCCTTTTTATTAAGATGGTTCACTTTAAGACTATTAGTTCAGCATGCAGTGGTTCTCCAGGGTTCTAAGTAGGATTGTTTCCTAGCCCTACTTGGAGATACTTAGTAATCTCTGGTGATCTACTGTCTAATTATTAACCATGCCCAGCCTAGCTTAGGTTTCAAAATCAGACAAGGTCAGGATTGTTTAGGGTGCTCTAGTGCTAAATAATGAGATCAGGGGCCTACTGTCACTATAGAATTGTTAGCAACAATGGGCAAGTTTCCCTGGAGTGCAACACAGCCAAAAGTTACACATCAGCAGGAGATTCAAAGAAAAATCTTTTATTCAACCCAGGCTGAAACCAAGAGATGTCCAGGGGAATCCCAAATCAGATATCCAGAACAAAGAGATGCACAACATTATTAGGAATTAGCATACTAAGTTACGTAAGGCCTGGTGGGCTTCAGGTGTCAGGGCATGTGCTTTGCAACCCCCCTAATACATCAGACACTTAGCACCTGTCTGTTGTTTATCCAAAGTGGGGCCTGCTTACATTCCTTAATGGGGCAGGGGGAGGCTGGCACTATTGGCTCCTTTGTTATCTGCAACATGCATTCCATTTTCCATGTCTCTATGTCTCCCAGGTCAAGCTGTTGCCTCTTCAAAACTGATATACTACTTTACTGGTGCCCCTGTTAATAACAAAGCGGGATAGTAACTCAAAGGGCACTGGGAGAAACTCTTCAGAGGCCTGGTCTTGATTCCTTTCTACTATCTTATGCTACTCTAAGTCACAACATTCTCAGGCTTCCAGGCTTCTCTGTCAGAATCATTGCCCTCCTATTCCACTTCAGCTGTCATGGCAACATACTATGGAATCCTGGGATTGGCAATTTAGAGAGGGGTATTTAGAATTCTCAGTTAGCGTGGTCCAATGAGAAATCTCCAGTCAGAAACCTCAAAGTATACAGAATACTCAGTAAGCACAGAATAATGTTGATGTACTTTCTTTGTTTTCTTGCTTGCTGGTTTCTTGGATTGCTTGCAGACAGAATGGAAGATCACCTCAGGAGAAATAGTATGAAGTTCAAAAATATCTTCATCTGCACCCCTGAACTAAAAATCAGTGACTGCCTACAGTACAGAATTAAATGTGTTTAAACCTTCATTCCTTTTCTCAGGGTACTTTGGGAAGTGTAGTTGAAGGGAGTATCCTATGGCTCCCTAGCATAGAATTCTAAGTATCTCACCATACTACAGTTCTCCAGATTCTATAAGATGGAGCCACACTAATTACACTGCAGATACACTTTAACTCAATGTTTTCAAAACTCTGGTCTTCCAGATGTTTTGGACTTCAATTCCAAGAATCATTGGTCATTGGCCAAGGCAGATGGGACTTCTGGGAGCTGAAGTGCAAAACATGTGGAGGAATAGAGTTTGAGAATCACTGTCTTAACTAATTGCTATGAGCATGCTACTTTACTGTATTTTTCTGTGTGTGGGACCCACTTGTTTGTGTTACTATTGTGATGTCCATAGGTGACTTTTAGAAATGATCCCATGGGTGCACATATGTGGAAATCCACTGCAGAAATGGTTATCTGTTCCTTCCAGCATAAAGTACAGTCTAGATTTCAGCCAGAACCAGCTCACAGGCTCATCACAAAGATAATATATTCTGGTATAATTTTTGTACGTTTATTATATCCCTACAGAATAGTTACTGGGGGCAGGGGGAATCATATCATGATTGCAAAATGGTATGACAGACGAGGCCTTTTGTCTTAAGGGCATGTTTATATATTTATAGTAATAGATCACAATCATTATCTAACAATGTCATTTGCCACTGTAGCATTTTTGGCAAGCCATTTCATTCTGGATATCTTTTAATGAAGAATTTCAATCGTCTTTATTCTAGAGCGTCTACATTATGACTTTCACCAACAGTAATTGTTGCAAATAAGCGACAGATCTGGAAAAAGTATCTGATTTAAGTAATTTAGGTTGGTAGGGTTGGGAAAGGTTAAAAGTACGGAGGGAACTCAGGGCACTGAGATGACTTTGGAAACACAGATCAAAAACAAAGAGACTGGAAGTATAATTAACTCCATTACTGCTCAGTCAAATGAAAACATCCGTGACACCCTTTCTTATTTATGACAGCAGCAAATAGCTCTATTCTCTGGCTGGTTATTGCTGTAGGACAGCATTGGTTCAATGGAAGATGAAATGGAAACAAGCCTGGTAATATTTATGTCACTAAGATCAGGTTATAGATACAAGATTTATGCAAAAGTTGTATTTTAAAGAATCCTCAGTAGCTTTTTTAATGTCTTCATTTCACAAACCCTTTCCAATAGTAAACAAAATAGCTTTAGATCCAATTTTTCATGCTATATTATGGAATTATAGTGGTCCTTGTCTAGTTGACTGCTGCTGCATTTCGATTATAGGACTATTTGGCCAACCTCTATAATCTAACCTTCCCCTTCTCCACCCCCTACCTGGATTTTAAATGGGCTGCTTATATTTATGGTTACAGTTATAATTTTAGTAGGCAACTGCCTTCTAAATTAGTAGGTGCTGAATTTGTATGAACGCACTGAAACCCACTTAGTATACAAAAGGCCCATCTTGGGTAACATTCCTTGAACAGGAGCCAAAGATTAAAGAGCAGAGACTTATAGGTCATTCTCTCCCACTGTTAGCTGATCTCATTAAATTGTCTGAGGGCTGCTCTATTGCCATGTCTGGTACTAACCTGGATTTAAAAAGCATCGGTAAGATTGCAAACTGTACATATTTGGTGAGAAACTGCACCTGTGGAACTTGAAGATAGAACTTGGAAACTTTTTTGTTGTGCCACTCCCAGAATCTCTCATTGACCATACTGATTGCAAAGATTACAGGAGCTGTAGTCTAAAAACATGTTTTCTGCAAGTGATGCTTGACAGATGTATCAGATTGTTTCCCAAAAACATGGATTACTGGATACTGTGTTCATGCTAGGTAATGATCACCAAGATTTTGACATGATGGAACAGAAGAGCTAATGGCTAGTTAAGAGACTGAACTGACCACTCAGATGTCATGAGGTCAAATGCTATGTATGCCATGAACTCATTAGGTGGCCACTAAGAAATCTAATAACACTCAAGTTTCATCTCCCATCACTAGCACAGAAACGATATCACTCACCAATATAACCCACAGAGATATGTAAGTAAGTAAGTAATTGGGCAGGTCAACTGAACGTGTTCACATTTTGAAATTATATGGGAAAAGATTTCTTGGTTGGACTGCATGGTTGTGTTCCTTTACCCCAACAATATGTATGCCAGACATGTGAATGAGCCCTACAGGCATTCATAGGCATGTAGAGTTGCTCTACGTGAGAGAAAATCCTGATTGGCCCGTGAGTGCCAGGACTGGCCCAGAGTGCCATTCATATAGTTTAACTCAAAACATACGTAGATCTCTTTATGGAGACATCAAACATGTAGCTGTCAACATTTACCTACCACATATGTATCCCCTATATAACTTTCCAGTACATACTATTTACTGTTAGTCAGACAGGGATGATATGGTTAAGAAAGATGGTGGCCAACAGTCCTATTGCTGTGGTGTGACCATTTACTTGTGAAATTTGCTTCAATGATAGCAGATTCTTCCTGCAGGGGTGGACGGTAATATAAGATAGTCCAAATTTCATTGCAGAGCAGAGTTCTGGTGGGGCAATGTCCTTATTTGCATCCCAGTCACAGCTATGCCCTGATAGATGGGCCAAAATGTATTTGGTGAGGCATGTTTGGTTTGGTGGGTTATTTTCCTCCCAAGTTACACTATCAGGGACAGGTAGATATAGGCACTTTTAAAATTCATTGTTAATCCTCTCATTATGGCTCTAGGACAGTGGTTCTCAACTTGTGAGTCCCCAGATGTTTGTGGACTTCAGCTCCCAGAAGCCCCAGTCACTATGGTCAATGCTCAGGGCTTCTGGGAGCTGAAGTCCATGAACATCTGGGGACCCACAGGTTGAGAACCACTGCTCTAGGAGGTCACTATGCAGACATCAATTGGAAGAGAGTCCCTGTACCTTTAATTAGTTGTCCAGAAAAGGGGAACACATCAGGTTTCTCATTCCTGTATGCCAAGCTGCAGCTGCTGCTCATATTCGCTCTGCTGCACAGCTATTCAAGGTACAGGCAGACAGACCCTTTTCTTTTGCACTGCTTGCCTTATGGATTTATGGTAAAATATGGAGCTCTGTTGTCTTGTGATAGCATACAGACATGCTGACATTAGCAAGAGAAAAGCAGCTTTCATTAACAATCTCTATAACTTGGTTATTTATGTTACTGCCTGGGACTACAATGTTCACCGCTGTGAATGCAACAGTAATTAAAATGATGTAATGTATACATAATGAGTGTGTGGTTTACTACACTTGAGGGGCTGTTAGGGTTTATGCATATCCAGAAAATATTTTTAAACCCTTTCCACACACACACATGCACACACACACACACGCACACCTAGATTCAGCTGTCTTTTCAAGCAAAATCTTTTAGGCAGACTCTAGTGCACACACATACACAAACACACACACAAACATATAGAGACCCCAATCTCATAAAACCTCTAAAGCGGGATTTCATGGGGGCTTGATAATTTATAATACTTCTGCAGGTTTCAATTATTCAGACGTTCATATCCCAACAAATTGAATAATGAATAGAATAATGAATTGAACCCTGACAAGATGATAACAGAAAATATCATGAGCAGTCACCACACAACGGAGCCCACGTATGGCAGGCGAAGGGGGGGAGAAAAGAAATAAGCCTCTATGAAGGACTTTCTCCCAAGTCCAAACAGTAGACAAGGCGGGGATGTGTCTAGAACTTAACCAACCAGCATTAAAGGCACAACCTATAAAACAATATATTTGATAGTGACTAATAATGAATCAAAATCTCAAATAGGATAGCCTGTTTCTTATAAGGATGTCTGTTATGCCTTTCATTATTGGTTTGGCCATGGTGAGAGAGAGGACGAAAAAGAAAGGCCATATAAATCTTTAAACACTATTGCTTCAGGCTTAGCCTTGGAGGCCTGCTGAGACTGTAGCAATGCTAAAATACACATGGTCTTAACCATATTTAATACCTTCTGATCGACAGAGTAAGGCAGAAGCTTCTGTTTAAAAAAAATCTCTGATAAATATATTTCCCAAGAAAGTATGATAAGCAACACATAGATGTATCTCTAAACCAGACATTAGAAGATGAAGTATAGAAGTCCTTCACATAATCAGAATGGTTTGCATCCAGAACTGAATATTAGGGTATTCCTACTCTTGTCAAGGAAATATATTATCTCCATATAACTAAATAGGCAGTACTTGAATGTTCTCTTGAACTATACAGCTATCAGGCTTTGTATGTGTTACAAGGACATAGAACTGGGGCCCTTTCTGCACCAGGCTATTAAAATGGTGCAGAGCGACCTCCGATGGAGGTCTTCTGCACCGTAGAGTGGACTGGGGCGGACTACTTTTTGTAGTTCCGCACCTCAGTCCGGTTCAGAGCGACCAGAACTGGTCACGCAGCGTGCTTTTTAAAAACCTCTTCTTAGAGGTTTTTAAAAAGCATGGAGCGTGCAACTCCGTGTCGCTCCATCCCCACACTCCGGTGCAGATTTGCAGGCGCGCACAAGTGCATGCCTGCAGATCTGCCAGGGGCGGGCTTTAGGCTGGTGAGCTTCTCCAGTTGGTGGAGAGCCTCCACCAACCAGAAGCCGCCATTTTGGATGCTGGAGCAATGCGGAGTGATGAGCTCACACTGCTCCTCATCCCGACGGACTCGCCCGGACGCTGAAGAAGTCTGGTGAGTAGCCTTTTTTGCAGTTCGTTTCCCATGTGCAGAAAGGGCCTGGGAAATGAAAGGTAAGATACCGATACAGTTCTGACAATTAACATAGCTTCAACCCAGAAACTGATTTTAAGATTTTTCTTGTTGTGTGCTTTCAAGTCATTTTTGACTTTTGTTGATCCTAAGGCAAACCTATCATGGGTTTTTTGGGGGGACTGAAAATGTGAAATGCCTAAGATCACTCAGAGCGTTTCTATGGCCAAACATGGAATTGAATTCTGGTTTCCAGGGTCAAAGTCCAATGTTCAGACCCCTGCACAGGCTGGACCAAGAAAAGATAAGGCATCAGGGATGAAACCTGGATAGAGAAGAAAAGAGGATGACAGAAGGGTATAATTTTTGTCCCACACATAGCAGCAAGAATGTTTTAAAGAATTGCTGAGGGGGGTTGAGTTTTTTGGTGTAATAAATGTTTATTTTATCTTAATATATCTTACCATCTATCATGGGATCCCTGGGCAGTTTATAATAAAATCAATTTAAACAGTGTAAACCATTTAGAATTTAAAACAGTATAAATAATTCAAACTTTCTGAAAACACATATAACAACGTAACCACTGTAAAATTGTTTAAATACCATGTATTTATAGATTTGTATGAAATCAATTAGGTCTCAAAGACTTTGAGAAAAAAAATGTTTTAAATTGGCATTGGAATGAAACCAGTATCAGCACCAATCAGGCCTTCAAGGAGAAGGGATTCTACAACTGTGGTGCTACTATGGAGAAAATCATCTTCCATCTCCTAATAATTATCACAAAATGTTTGAAAATGTTTCCATAATTATGAGGAAGACATACACATTTCAGTGAAACTTCCCTAAAGAACAGAAGGGGAGGAAATGACCTTCTAGGATACTTTTTAACACTAAATGTTTCTTCAAATTTCTTTGGGGAAAAAAAAGTCTTCTCTTGATAACTGGTGTGAGGAATGCATCTGTGATTGTTGCTTTGCAATCGTTTTCAAAGAAGTTTTGAAACCTTTTAAGGGGAACTCTGTATAGGGAGAAAAACATCCTATTTTATGTTTGGCTTCTTCGGAAAGCTCAGCTTTTTGTCTAGTGGCTTCTTTAAAGCAATAGATTTCTGTTCTTAAGAAGCCACTATGGATAATGAAGAGCCCTTGGCAAGACTGCTGTGCAGTTCTACTTGATAAGCCCTTTGTATTGTTTTGGTCAGCCTTCATCATCTTATCGACTATGGCTACATGCAAGCCTTTTCTTCATAAAAGAACACTTTTTTAAAAAAAAAATCAGCTTTTCAAAAAAACCAGCCTTTTATAACCATTTTACATAGACATTATTCTTTTAAATTTTTCTTTGGTGAGGATTTTGCTTTCAGAATAAACTACTTTCCATTCCTTACCTGTTACGATTGATTCTAACCTTTCTTGGTTGCTTTAGTCAAGTTTCTCTTCTAAGGAAATACATGTTTTTCCAGCATTCATAATGCTTTTGTTGGGTGCTGTGTGGAATGTGGTTTCATGATAAATTATGAGATGATGTTTAAAGTAACTCCCATAAAAAGCATATGGGGTGTTGTGTACCACCACACTAGAAGTGGAGGTCCACTTGTTTGAATACACCCAACACACTATATAATTGCATTAAGAAAACCTTGAAAGTATAAGTTACAACATGGCAAATATGGGGCTGCTGTCCTTATGTTTGTCTCGTAACCATAATGGCTATGTGAGAGGGGAGAGGGGACAATGAGAAGAGGGTGTATAGCTTTCCCAGCCTTCAGAAGTCTCCTTCCCAGCAACATTAAACCCATTTATTTCTTCCTAGTGGAAATAAATGTCTGCAGGGAAAAGTAGAGTTTGCATACAATATATAATAAATAGTTGACAGAAAATGTTAAATACTCCCTGCAGCTAATTCCTCCTTACACATGCCTCTCATGCCTGCCTTCACATTACCTCAGTAAAAATATATTAGGGATCATGTGTTTGTTGAGGTACTATATAGTTTTGCAGTTTGCATACCCTGCAGCATTTCACAGATGAAAACCAGGACTTGTGTGTCCGAGCAACACCAACGTGTGGTCAAGATGACAAAAGTTATTAAATGAGGAAGAACAAATAGGCTAGGAAAAGCTGCAGCAGCTTGCTTTTGCCTCATAGGGAAAGGCAAAATTCCACCCCTACCCCTCCCGCCCTCCAGCTGAGTTAATAGAGTGTAAAGTACTTTTGCACTTCCAACTCAGTTTGCAGCAATTGAAGTGTGCTGAGGACAAAAGGAGCAAATGGGAAAAGAAAAAAACTGGAACATTTTAAAGACAATTGACAAAGTGGGACAACAGAAGATTAAGTGGGAAGGTATGAGTTAAAACCACTATTTTCAAAGTATTGCTCCAAACCAGATGCTTCATAGTCTTTTTCACACAGCACACTTACAGCACTTTGAATCCCTTTTAACTACCATGGCTGCACTGAGTGGAATCCTAGGTTTATAGTTTAGTGAGAAGTAAAAGCTCTCTGGCACAGAACTCTAAATGCTTCAAAAACTGTAAATGCCGGGATTTGATAAGAGAGAGCAATAGCAGTCAAAATGTTATCAAAGTGCTGTAATTTCATAGTGTGAAAAAGGCATGGGGAGATGAATAAACTATTTCTAGGTGGGGAGTACATGGTTTCTCTTTAACACAGTGGAGCTGCAGGACAGGATGAAAGAGCTGCTTGGTTATCGTGAATGATGGCAGTAGCAAAGTTCCTTAGACGTCACCTAAGTTCAGAACAGCTTACAGGTAGGCCTTACCTCTCCAGGGTTAGGAAATCCTGTAAAGGATGATATAATGCCATATCCAATACAGATAGACAGTGCCCAAATGGCTGTAGAAAGATAGAGGATTTGTGTCTCTTTTTTAAAAAATGTTTTTTGTATTTAAATGTAAGCACAATATTTTAACCCCTTTATTGTGCATATCAGAGATGCTATCCCCTTGAAGAACCTGGTATTTTTATTAGGAACTATTATGTGTCTTATCAAATGGCCAAATATGTCAAGTTAATCCTAATAAAGAGGAAAACTTCTAATCTGTCTGATGACGAAATATAATCTCAGACCTATTTTGCATTTTTTTAAAAATTATTCGATCAACTATTTTATCTTAATTATGTTTGTATGAGATTGGTTTGTTTTTCATGGTTGTATGCAAAAGTATGTTTTGTTAAGGCAAAACAAATGCAACTTGTTTCAAAAGCATTTAAAAATAAATATATACTAACAAAAAAGTATGTATTTGTATGCCTTCAAGTCGCTAAGGTGATCTCATGACTTTCTTACGGTTTTCTCAGGCAAGGAATACTCAGAGGTAGTATGCCATTGCCTTCCTCTGAATATAGCCAACAAAACTTGTTATTCCTTCCCAGTCTCTCACTCAAGTACTAATTAGGCCTGTTCCTGCTTAGCTTTCACAGTCAGAGGGGATCTGGCGCTTGTAAGTGCATGGTTAAAAAAAAGGGGGGGAGACCAGAGTTGGTTTTCCTTTGAATGTGCAATTCTGATTTCTTATTTATTTATTCATTTCACTTGTATGCTGCCTTTCTCCCAGAGTAAGACTGAAGGTGGAGTCTAGAAAGAGTCAATTGAAAAAAAAAATTGAACAATGAGAATTTTGAAAACAATTAAAATTCCCACATTAAACAATATAAAACAATTTAAAAGCCATACAAGAATTTTAAGAGATAAATAAATAAGGCATTCCAATAAGAGCTTCCCTACTTATACATTAAAAGCCTATTTAAACAAAATGGTCTCTGCCTACTAGTGAAAGGAAAACAGAAAGTGGGCCAGCCTAGCTTCCCGTAGAAGGGGGTTCCAGCAAGTGGGAGCAGTCACTGAGAAGTCTTTCTCCTCTGTCTTCACCAAGCATTATTACCCTGTGAATTGGGGGTCCCGGGAGGGGCGCCCAAACAACCAAACAAACACAAACAAGATGGGGAAATTAGCTGGAGCACTCTCTTGGCTAACGAGAGGCAGGGTAACTTAGCGGGGATCTTTTATTCTGTGTATACAGAGTCGGATCAGTGAGCAGTCAGACAGTTCAAACTAACAATATTTATTAAACAATTGTTAAGAAAACACAACCTCACTACTACTAAAAAATAGGAAAGAGAGTTTGGGGGGGGAACGGGTGATATACCACCTTTCTCATAGTCCTGAAGAAGCCAATTGGAGAGAAGGAAACCCGGCGTGGTTGCTGAGGGGAGCTCGCAGAACGAAGCGGCGGCGAGGCGGGATAGCACTTCGGAGCAGTCGGAACGCAAGTCCATTGAGCAGTCCGAGGAGCTCTCGGAGCTGAGGGGTTTTATTAGGGGAAGGCATGACCGTAGGCTAGCCTGGTCTTGGGCGAAAACAATGAGTTTTGGGCTGGAGACAATGTTTCCGAAAGGTCAGGATTTACATGATTGAGTTATGGACCGAATTGACAACAGTATGGCCAGTATGTAGATGCGGCTAGCTTGGCAGTTAAGCACTCAGCTTGCCAGGGTGCCCTCTCTTGGCAGAGGTCTCTTTGTTTTAATATGCATTTATAATGAAGGTGTTTGTTTCGGGAGGACCCCTAGAGCAGATCTGGCAGGTTCTGGCTTACTTAGGTGTAAACAGAAATGATTCAGCAGTTAATAGCCATGCCTAGCTTCGCGCTTGTTCGGTGGCCTCACAAACACTTGGCTGGTGGCAGAGCAGGACTGAATTATGATATCAAAATGATATCTAGAGGTTACCAAAGGCCAGGCCAGTTCACGGTGGTAACAGCATGACTGTGATGGTACTGAGAAAGAGGCTTTTCCCAGCAGATCTTAATATTCTGGTAAGTTTGTATGAGGAGATACTGTCTTTCAGATAGTCTGGACCTAAGACTCATAGGGCTTTATAGGTCACGACCAGCACTTGTGCCCAGAATTGTGCCCAGAAACAAATCAGTAGCCAGTGAAGCTGTTTAAACAAGGGAATTATATGCTCCCTATAGAAAGCCAATGTGATGTAGTAGTTTGGGCATTGGCCTATGACCCTGAAGACCAAGATTTAATTCCCCACTTGACCATGGAAATCCACTGAGTGACCTTAGACATGTCACACACTCTCAGCCCCAGAAAACCCAACGATAGCTTCACCTTAGGGTTGCCATAAGTCAGAAATGATTTGAAAGCGCACAATAACAACTATATGCTCCCTATAACTGGCCCCAGTCATCATTCTCTCTGCAATATTTTGAATCAGCTGAAGCTTCTGAATAGTTTCCAAAGGCATCCCCATGTAGAATGCACTACCATAGTCCAACTGAGATGTAATCAAGACATGTGTCAATGTAGCCGAATCTGACATCTCAAGGAACAGGCACAACTGGTTCACAAGTTTTAGCTGTGCAAATGTACTCCTGGCCACTGCTGAAGCCTGGGCATCCAGACTGAGAGTTGAGTCCAGGAGACTACGTAAGCTGTAGGTCTGAGATTTCAGAGGGAGTGTAACCGCATCCAGCACAGGTAAGGTCCCTATTCCCTGATCTGTCTTTGGCTGACCAGGAGCACGTCTGTCATGTCTGGATTAAGGTTCAACTTGTTTGCCCTCTATTACTGACAACAGGTATTGGTTCAAAACTGAGACAGCTTCCTCAGAAACAGATAGAAAGGAGAAGCGGAGTTGTGTATTATCTGCATATTAGTGACACAAACCTCCCAAACTCCAGATGACCTCTCAGTTGTTTCATGTATATGTTAAACAGCATGCAGGGACAAAGCAAAACCCTGAGGGACACCACAGGCCAGCACCAGCTTCTGAATTTGTCCCTCCAGGAACAACGGGAACCACTGCATAACAGTGTCCCCAGGTCCCAACCCTGAGAGATGGTCCAGAAGGATACCATGGTCAATGATATCAAAAGGTACTGAAAGGTCGAGCAGAACCAACAGGGACACACTCACCCCAGTCCAGTTCCCTGCATAGGTCATCCATTAAAGAAACCAAAGCTGTCTCTATCTCATAATCAAGCCTGAGGCCAGAACAAAATGAATCTAGATAATCAGACTCTTCCAGAAACTGCTGGAGCTGGAAGGCCACTACATGCTTCAGAATCTTGCCCCAAAATGGAATTCTAGAGACTGGCCAATAATTATTCAGAATGTGGGATCCAGGAAGGCCTTTTTTTAGCAATGGCCTCACCACAGCCTCTTTTAGGCAAGGTCCCCTTGCTGCAATGAGGCATTCACCATTCCTCTTTCCTCTTGGCCATCCCACTCCAGTTGCCTTTGATAGCAACAATGGGCAGGTTTTCCCTGGAGTGCAAGCCAATAAGTCACACACCAGTGAGAGATTCAAGATTTTAAAAAAAAGAAAAACAAAAACCACTGAATCCCTGCTTTGCCATGGAAACCTACTGGGTGACCTTGGGTAAGTCACACACACTCAGCCCTAGAAGAAAGCAAAGGTAAACCCCCTCTGAACAACTTCTGTCAAGAAAACTCCATGATAGATTTGCCTTAAGATCACTACAAGTCAGAAATGACTTAAAGGCCCACAACAACAACAAACAACAAGTTTTTATGCATGTGATTTTTCAAAAGCATATTGGAATCATGGGTAGCAAGTTGTGAAGTTTTTGTCTATCTGGCATAATTAACATTGACAGTTTTCTCCTCAGCTAATTGACTTATAAAGTTTGCTTGCCCTTTTAAGGGATATTGACATGCTGTAATGTGTCCAGAAAAGGGCACCCAAGGAGATAAAAGGTCTGGAAACCAATGCTATATGAGGAATGTGGGTCAAAAGTGTGATGCAGCAGCCAAAAAAGCCAATGCTGTTCTAGGCTGCATCAACAGGAATACTGTGTCCAGATCAAGGGCAGTAATAGTACCATTCTGTCCAGCTTTGGTCAGACTTCACTTGGAATACAGTGTCCAGTTCTGGGCACTATAGTTCAAGAAACATATTGACAAGCTGAAATATGTTCAGAGGAGGTTATCTAAGATGGTAAATGGTCTGGAAACCAAGCCCAATGGCTCTTAGGGAGCTGGGTATGTTCAGCTTAGAGAAAAAGAGATTGAGAGGTGATATGATCGCCCTCTTTAAATACCTGAAGGGTTGTTTGGTAAAAGATGGGCTGAGCTTGTTTTCTGCCACTCCAGAGACTAGAATAGCCCATAGATTCAAATTACGAAAAAGAGATTCCACCTAAACCTTAGGAAGAACTTCATGATTGTAAGAGCTGTTTGACAGTGGAATGGATGGCCTTGGAGCACGTAGTCTCTCTTTCTTTGGAAGCTTTTGAAGACAGGCTGGATGGCAGTCTCTGAGGAGTGTTCCTGTGAATATTAGCTGAGTATTCCTGTGTGGCAGGGAATTAGACTAGAAGTCTCTTGTTGTCCCTTCTAACTCTGTGCTTCCATGATTCCTAGTAGTAGTTTTAAAGTGTGGGTGTATGTGTGCCTGCAGACATGTTTTTGTTTCCTGGAAGCATGCTATGAATATCCTATACAAAGCTGAGGGCTTTACCCCTGGCAGTCTAACCTCTACTTGCTGGAAAAGAAGACCTGCTTAGTTTTAATGCTATCATGCGTGCACCTCCACAAATCTCCCATCTCTGTGCATCTTATTTTCCTGACTCACACACACGCACGCACACACAGAGAAAGAGAAACAGAGAGAGAGAGAGTGCTTGAGTTAACAGCTTATGACCTAAAGGCTAGTTCTGGCTGCTTAATGGGAACAAATATCCACAAAAGGAAGAAGATGGCTTTCAGCCGGTGTCCTTATGCACTGCCTGCTGGGGTAATTGCAAGCCTTTCTCGCTGTGGTTCTTCAGATCTTGTCACAGATTGTTCAGAGGAGGCTTGCTGTGCTCTGATAAATGGATGCTGGTGTTCAGCATGGTGCTAAAGTGATTCCCCTGCCCATGGTAACTCTCCAAAGCTGTGAAGTACTTTGAGATCTGGTGAGATGAAAAGGCTCCCCACCCTACCAGCTCTGAATTTCAGCTTATTATGTTATTTCAAATACCCTTTGGTGCGTCAATCCTCCTGTTTCCAGAAGAGACAGTTCATTCTCACAACAGAGAGATGCTTTGGAGTAATCCAATTCCTACCTGACCCCAAATGTAAAGATAGCAACCCCTGAGTGTCAAAAGTAGAAGTGAGCCAGAGGGAAAAAGTACCTGGAGGAGGTAAAGATGCTTTCATTGCTTCTTGGGGAGCTTCCCTCTTGCCTCAAGATACTGTTAAATCATAACTGTCAGGGATGACTTTTATCCCAAGGGCTAATAAAAATTATCTGAAGAGGATTTATCTTTTAGCTCTCGCCTTACTTGGGTGCCTGAGTCTTCACAGTCTGTCTGTTCTACTTTTACCTCTCCCAAGGCCACTGTGTAAATCAAGCAACAACAAGGGTGCTCAAATGAGGGGAAAACTTTGCTCCACCAGAAATCATAAATTCCAGTTTCTATGGTTCCAGAATGCCAACCTATATTTCAGTAAATTTGGATGTGCAGTACATTTTAGATTCTGATTAACAGCATTAAAAAAAAAAAGGGGGCAGATACAAAAGTACCACCTGCCAGAGCACCAGATTCCGAATCTGATCGTAAGGCTGCAGGCTTGCTTATACATTTGTTTGTCATTCATTAAAGGTATTTATTTATTGTCTCTTGACCTCCCCCCGCCTCCGATCACCAGGGCAATGCACAATCAATGAAATCACTTTAAAAACATTCAATAAATATCTGAAAACCAATTAAAAACAGTTCAAATTATTCTAAAAAAAAAACTTCTAAAAACAAACAAAGAGTCTTAAAAGATAGCCAGAGCAGACATTATTTCTCCTATGCACACTTCCTTGGGAGTAAGGCCCATTAAACATAGTGGGATTTCCCTTTGAGTAAACAGGTAGAGTGCCTCACTGCAAATGTCATACTTGTGGGGTGAAGTCATAAAATTGCAGAATACCCATCGCAGCTGCCTGCACAAGGCAAAATGGTAATAACTCCCAAGGAAAAATGGATACCGATAACCTCAGTCCAACCCTCCTATAAGGGTGTCTGCCTGTGCTTGAATGTCAGAGATCTTAAAATCTTTTGGTCTCGGTTGCATTTTATTAAATTCAGCTACATTTTCTTCCTGTTCCTTGTTTCATATCTGGTTGCAAAACTTTATTTTTAATTCCTGCATGAAATTTGGGCAGATTTCACTTTATACTTTTCCTAAAGTATCCCTTTTTAATGCATCTTTCTTGTTCATATACTTAAAATATGTATATATTTTAGTGTATGTTTTCTTGGTGACTGAAGCATCTTTGTGTATATATTTCAAAGATACACATTTTTAATTGCACATATGTGTTTGTGTATAAGCTGAAGGATGGGCAAAAGACTGTTAACATCAGCAGAGAAATCCCAGTAATGGGAAATCAGAAAGATATGCATGTGCTTTCACAAATAGTCTCACAGACTGAAAATTGAATAAATTTGTTTTTAAAAAGAAAAGGGGGAAAAATGAGCATTTCTTTGCCATCCCTAGAGGATCTGTTAATGTAAAGGTTATCTGATGGAGCAACAAAAATTGTAAGAGTGACATGCCATCATAACTGGATTGTACCTGCATACTACTTTATAGCCTCTATTAAGTAAAACAAAGACAGGTAATACTATGTTTCAGTTTACGTTCAGCTTGCAGTATTTCTAAATTGGTGTTTCTCAGGAAAACGCCCCGCCCCCCAATATATGAAAGAAAAGAATTTCTCTTATGAAATGAGGCCGCATCTACACATCATGATACAAGCAACCATTCACTTTTACTTTTGCAATAAGCAAGGATCCTGGTTTGTTCTACCTTCTCAGACCAAGTGACCATGGCTGTTGGTGGATCTTCTCCGGGTTTTAGTCAGAATGATAAAGGACATATCTAAGTATCCTACCCCTAAAACAAGTTATGGCTAAAACCTGAAGCAAATTCAACACCCCACTGATTTGGAAACTTCCGTCGCTGAGGCACAGGAAGGAGCAAAACAGAACATGCACCAGCTTGCAATTCTGTCATAGTTAGCCAGGATCAGTCAGGAATCATGATTTGTCGCTGTATAGAGTTAACCATATGGGGTATGATGCTTCCAGAAGATTAGGACAAGATTATTACTGGATAGGAAAAAAAATGTGCGTAACTGACATAACAAAACAAAATAAAGCAAAAGAGGCAAAACCTTGAAAATGATGTTATATTTATTGGGATACATGCTATGCCCAGTGCATTTTGCCTGCAGGCTTTGTTTTCAGGGCAAAAACATCTTCTGCTTTCTTGTTACAGCATTTACTCAGAGCATGTTTTATCAGAATCGTGATGTGTAATATGACTACCAGCTAGGCTAGTATCATTACCAGCATATTATTATAGACTGCGTGTGTGACTAAAAGACGGTGGCTTGTCTAATACCATCCAGAGAGCTCAGAGCAGACTTGGGAGTTGAACTGAAGACTTTGAAGCTGGCAGCTCAATTACTAAAACAATCCCTACATTTTCCATTTTGCTGCTATTGTTTAGTAAATTCTTCTGCTTTCTGTTATATATCATGCATTCTGCATTCTGTTATATATCATGGAAGGACCTACCTGAGTCTTCAGGAAAGGTCCTCACCACAGGACTGCAGCAAACCTTGAACTTTGATCAGAATACACTTCCCAAGGCAGTAGTGTATCAAGTATAGACGGCATCTAGGACAAGCGTGGAAGTTGCACCCCTGCCTTCTTACCCCTCTCCCCCTCCCCACCCTATGTGCAGACTTTTTGTGCCCCCCTGACATTGGTGTCTGGGGCATGTACCCTACTTGCCTCACCTTAGATCAGTGGTTCTCAACCTGTGGGTCCCCAGATGTTTTTGGACTTCAGCTCCCAGAAGCCCTGAGCATTGACCATAGTGGCTGGGGCTTCTGGGAGCTGAAGTCCACAAACATCTGGGGACCCACAGGTTGAGAACCACTGCCTTAGATACCTCTCTATCCCAAAGGATTTGAGCTATCACTGAAAACAATGTCACCATGCTTTTGACTTATCCCCTATCAAGGTTAGGTGTGAGAACTCCTGAACTTGATGAGCCACACACAGAAGTAATCTAGAAATAAAAACACAAAAGGCATCCTGCTTTTAACAAGAACAATCCTTTGTCTGGAGACGTCATCTGTTTAAAGGGCTGCCTGCTCTACAGAGTGATGCCTCGTATATACTTGATACTATTTCTAAATTTGTGCCTATGCAAATTTTATGCAAAATGGTATCTTTTTTTGTCCTCTCTTTTGGTGATGCCTTTCATCTGTATTGGTCTTGCCAAACTGGCTACCCTAGGTGAGAAACAGTGAGGCTAAGACAGAAGAGATTAGAAAACCTTGAAAAAATCACATTTTGGACTGCAGTTTCCACAATCACTCATCCAGCATGGCCACACTCACTCTGCTGACTGTGGTAGTCTTAGGAAAGGAACTTTCCCAAACTGTGGTGACTGACACAAAAGCAGCGAGGGGAGAATTTCTTTCTGTTTCTAATTTTACTTGCTATTATTAAACTCTTGAGAGTCTGAAACCCTTACAGACTGACTGCAAATCAACTGGGGATTGGTAGATTCCACTCTGCCTTTAGCCCATCGCCATCACAATTATTCCGGTGTTTAGCTGCTGTTCTCTATAAGCTAAGCAAATGGCTGTTGCTTGAACTTTGGACATAAACAGTTGCAAAATACTCAGTGCAAAATTTAACCCTTACAGTGAATATATTCAGCAAGTGGTCTAGTTTCATATCAGTAGTATAAACAGGAAAGCCAGGAAGATAAAAACATATCTTGTGATCATTAGGGTAGATCTAGTTGTCGGCACATTATAGAAAATGAGTCGCTTTTTAGAAAGGGCTTTTAATTGCTTAATCTAAAAAATGTGGACAATGGCATACGTGTTTTATTTTAGGGTCTATCTAGCCCACTCAGAAAATGTAATGGACCTAATTTTCATTTAGTATAGGTCTGTGCAGTTCCTAAAACATCTAAATGGCTATTAATTTAATCAGGTAATTTAACTATACCTCCAGAAAAGGCCACTAGCTAGTTGTCACGCAATGATTATGAGGATGACATTTCTATCCCATGATGCCAGAGGCAGACTTTGATACATCATTTTCTTTTTGAAGGTTAAACTCAGATAACCTGCCTTTGGCATTTAATTAGCTACATATTAAACACTCTTTTAATAATAAAATGATTAAAAATTTTATTGCTTCTCAAATGAGGCCCTTTTAGATAGATTTAATGACTTGGTTCGAGTGCTGTAGTTTGTGAACCAAACCTTAGGCCAGGATGTGTTCTAATGATATGCTCTACAGCTTGCAAAATCTGTATTTTATTCAAATGGCTGTCATAATCATTTTGGGTAAAACTTATAATGCTATCTTCTGTATTTTTAAGTCGAACTGTTAAATGTCATTGAAAAAGAACACAGAACCTACTGAAACCAATTTCTTTCTTTTCTTTTTTTTTTCTAATGGCTGAATTCAGGTCTAAAAAATAGAATGGAAGTACAATGAGAGTCATATCCTGGACGCTGGCAACACTTATCATTCTGGAATGGTCCCTTTTCCCCCTTTTCTGCATATCACTAGCAATGAAAAATCATGAATTAGCTGACAATTCATATTCCTTATTTAGCATGAAACTATTAGAATTTTAATGAAAATCTGCAGGAGAAAAGCCATGGATTTTTACCAGATCTGCATGATAACAATCACAGGGATGCAATGTATCTACACTGGCAAAATGGAATAATATTGTCAGTAATTAATCATTGAAGCCCATTACTGAGATTTCTGTATTGGTTGAAAAGTAAATGAACTACTTTACTGCTGCAAATAATAATTTTGGATGAATGATGGTCTCCGAAAGAGGTGTGGGGTGTCTCTCAGGCTGTAACCTGTGCATCAAACACACAACAGCCATCTAAGCCTACTGACACCCCATACACTGCTGTGGAACCATCTCACATTACTTACACTCCCTGTTATTTCAGAACGTAGGTGTGCATATATAGTTTGTTTCCCAGAGGATGAATTTTATATATGAATATAACTTCCATTTAGAACACTATATGTGGCTTATGCGTGAGATTTGGTATAAGCACCTACGTTTGTTTACATGTATGGCATCACTTTGACTGCCAATGCATTTGAAAGTGTCTATAAGAAAAGTAGTCTGAGGGCAAGCTAGATATTTGTTCAAGCTTCCCTTTTAACAGTGAAATCTGGGCTGGGAATCACGTGCCTCTCCAGACATTGTTTGCAGTTCCCAGTATTTCATACCATCATCTTTGTCGGCCAAGGATGCTGGAACTTGTAATCCATTAATATCTGGATGGCCACATTATTCCCATGCTTGGTATTTTCAAATACTGAGTATATGAAATTTTCCATCTAGTATTGCAATCCATAGAGCAGTGGTTCTCAACCTGTGGGTCCCCAGATGTTTGTGGACTTCAACTCTCAGAAGCCCCAGCCACTATGGTCAATGCTCAGGGCTTCTGGGAGCTGAAGTCCACAAACATCTGGGGACCCACAGGTTGAGAACCATTGCCATAGAGAAACAGCTAGTAGTCACACATTATAATCCCAAAGACTTGGATCCTGCTTGTCTATTCCACAGAAACCCCATTCTACTTCTTCCATCTTTTTCTTCTTTACCTTCAAAAGCCCCTTGGTTGCATAGATATCACTGTAGAATTCAGGCTTCAAACAGAGACTGTGGCCCTTTCCGCACCGGGCTATTAAAACGGTGGTCTGACGGAGGTCTTCTGCACCGCAGAGTGGACTGGGGCGGACTACTTTTTGCAGTTCTGCACCTCAGTCCGCTCCGGAGCGACTGGAACTGGTCGCGCAGCGTGTTTTTTAAAAACCTCTTTTTAAAGGTTTTTAAAAAGCACGGAGCGCGCGACTCCGTGTCGCTCCATCGCCACGCTCCAGTGCAGATTTGCAGGTGCGCACTAGTGCATGCCTGCAGATCTGCTGGAGGCGGACTTTAGACTGGCGAGCTTCTCCAGTTGGTGGACAGCCTCCACCAACCGGAAGCCGCCATTTTGGACGTTGGAGCAGTGAGGAGCGACAAGCTTGCACTACTCCTTGTCCCGACGGACTCGCCCAGATGCTGAAGAAGTCCGGTGAGTCCCGTTTTTGCGTGGTTCCTTTCCCACATGCGGAAAGGGCCTGTGCTTCATTTATGCTACCTCTCCATCAAACAAAACTAGAACTATGACAGAACCAAAGATGATTGAACTAGGGTGAGGTGACAGACTGACTCAGCCCCAGGCATTATTTTGCCAAGGCAGAGAACAAGATAGTGGCCCCTTTTCAGTTGCGTAGAGATGTGGGGGTGGGTGGGCGATTTGCCCTGGGCAGCAATGTTTCTGCGGCATCCTGGCCCATAGCCACGCCCCTGAACACCCTAGCCGTGCCCTCATGCCATAGCCCCCCTTCTCGCCCCCCCCACACTCCAAGCTCTGCCTCTGCACCTTTTTACTCCAAACACAGAAGTCAACAAAACTGGGAGCTGGATTTTACTTCAACATTGGTGATGAGAAGGTTTTTTTTACCTCCATACTTCAGGTGGCAGTCTCACTGAAGAGGGCCACAGCAGGTTGCATAACATATGTGTGTGTTGTGTACTCAAGCAGTTTCTCATTTATGGTGACTCTAAGATGACACTATTACACAAATTGGCCAAATTTGTTCAGAGGGAGTATGCCACTGCTTTTCTCTGAGGCTGAGAGTGACTTGCCGAAGGTCACCTGGAGGTAAGGCTGAGCAGGAAACCCTGGTCTCCCTGAGTCCCAGTACTCACACTATTATATCATATTGGATATTTGCACAGCACACACAATTTTTTTTTCAACAGAGAGGGACAGCCAGAGATTTCACAAGGAATAGCGGGGAGTTTGCCATTGTTGCCCCCCAGGACATGCTGCTTGAGGCTGTCATCTTACTCTGCCTAACGATAGGGCTGGCCTTCAATGAGGGAGTTGGTGTTTGTACATCTCAGACGCCTAGTACAGAGTTCAGTGGAGAAAAATAGACAAAATATATGAAGTGAAATTTCTGTATGGGGGGTATAGATTGTAGCCAGTATTCTACATCAGCTACTTAGGCCCTGTCTGCAGTAGCCTCCCATTCTGGAATGGGGATGGGAGAGAAGCAGGACTGCGACTATGCTCCTGCTTGATGGCATCATGGTCCTGCTCCTCTCCCATGACCAGGTGGTTTTCCCCATCAATGACCCACAATCACGCCACCATCCCACACTTACTTATCCTGCAGAAGAGCAGGAAATGTGATGCCAGAGCTTCCTGCACAGCTTAGGAAAGTAACTGGCTGCACTGTGGAAGGAAGAAGCATGTCCATCACACTCCCTTCCACAGGGAGCTGGTCCAGTGCAGAGGGGAGCACTCCCATTGAGCTCCCTTCACAGCAGAGCCATTACCAGCATTGCCTACTGGAGGACCACACAAGAAGGTAAGGTGTGGAAAGGTCCTTAGTTAAATACACTTAACTAAGTAACCTCTCCTGGCCCACCCACCCCAGAAACATCATGAATCTATGCTCTAATCACCAGAAGAATGGACATCCTTCTCCCCATGCAGCTTATGCCATTTAAATTAGGTGTGTATGGGGGTGGCAAGTTACAATCATAATAGTAGTGTCACAATCATGACTCATTAGCAATTGTGAATATAGAACTGTTATGAATGAGTAAATCTAAGTGATTTTTTCCATATTCATGATAGCTACTTAGGTGGTGATCAGAGCATGGGTGAATGAAGGTTTCATCAGGTTTGGGGGGATTGACCAGAAGAGAGTACTTAGTTACTTAACTAGGTAAGTAATACAGATTACTAGCCACAATCTTTTTTTTCCCCCTCCAATATTCCTGCAAAATACTTGTGGTAGAAACCACAGCATAGTTCTCATACTTCCATACTTCTTTTCAGCCAATGAAGGAGATGGTTATGCAGGTCAAGTAGGTGGCAGCTGTAAGACAAAGGAGGCTGAAGGGATGGAGTTGGTGTATTTCACCAAGGCTTCAATGCGGATGTCAGGAAAAGCTTCTTGGTTGTTGGGCAAGAAACTGAGCTGACATCTTCCTCTCTATAGTGGCTGTTCTTTATCTTCCACACTTTAGCTAGTGTGTGCATCTCCATACAGTGTGTTAATGGTTTTAGGGACATAGGTAAGAGAAAGTGGGAGCTCATCAGGACAAAAGGAAGAGGTACCTATGCAGGTCTCTTGTCTGAAGGACACAAAAACCTGGAAGGTTGTCTGGTATCTCTCACTCTCTGAGAAACCCTTGATAAACTTGTCATTTTTTTATCATTTGGAAAGCACTGCGGAAAGACTCAGTATTCTTGGGGGATCAACTTTTCTTTGAGGTAAATTTAAAAAACCTTAATTTTCCTTTGACATTTGAGCAATGTATTGCATTTTCTACATTTTCAAGCTCATACTATATTGTTAATTGGTGTGGTTTTTATCATTTTGAGTTTCATACAAACAGAGCTTTCTGTTTTTTTCATGCCTACTTAGGAGAAGCATTGAACAGTACTGTCTGTGTATGGAATCTGTATGAAAATACTGTGTTGTGACTTTTTGCAAAAATTCATATAATGCAAAGCCAGCAGTTCTTCCTCCTTCAGTTTAAAGTGCAGCCTGTGGAACTTGACAAGTACATGGAGAGGGGAAGCAGGTCTGAGAGAGGGCTTGGAACACTGCTGATTTACAATGCCTAAAACTGTAAAATCTCATTAAATATGGAAAGCCAGTAGTAAGAATTACTCAGGCACCCTCCAAGCCCTGAAAAGGATTCACTTTTGCACAAGATGTCAGATGACCCTGAGTGGAAAGAAGACCACAGGTAGATGGGTTTATTTATTTATTTTATTCTCCTTAAAGCAGATGAAAAATGACAAATATCCGAGTTTTCACTTTGTCATAGGCCTGCAGTGATTAAGAAAGAAGGAAATGTGTTGTGTCTGTCTGTCTTTCTCTCTCTCAATCCCTCTCAGAACTCATGCAGAAGGTCAAAAACCTTCTAAAATTGCTCCTGTATATGTTGGTATTTTTAAAAAGATGCAGACTACAGTTCCTGCTCTGGTCTACTTCCTGCAAATTTCCAGGCCTAGCTGGGACAATTTAAACCTGAGGCTGGAAGGTGTTCCCCACCACCACCGTTTCTGGGATTTTCCAATACAGGCAGGGTTCACACACATCTGTCTCTGTGTTCTTGCTTCCTCCTATACTTGTGGGTAGCCTCGATGATGATGTTGTGAATGAGGCATATGGCCATCACCATAAAGAGCTTCCTTTTCTTTCCTTCCCTCATTGCAATTCCTGGGGAGGGAGGAAACCTGTCCATACAACACTTTGAAGAAAGGAAGGAAGGAGGGAGGGAGGGAAGGAAGGAAGGAGACAGGTCAAAACCTTGGGAATCAATGAACCTAAACTGGATATGAGGGAGAGAACAACTGTTACAAGAAGAATCAGGCAACACATTTGTGTTTTTAATAAAAATTATAGGAGGAGGAAGAGAAGAAGACAAAGAAGATGAGGAAAAAACAGGCAATGATTACAGGGAAAATCGCTGTCTGGAAGAGCACCTACATTTCTAGCTGGACTGTAAAATAAGTTATCAATTTATTTCATGCACACACACATATATACACGGAATCCTACCCTAAAATGCACAGTGGCATACTTGCAATCCCCAGGTGGTCTCCCATCTAAGTACAGAAAAGACATGTACATTCTTAGCTCCAACAATATGCTTATAATGAACAAATAGATCATAATAGTGAAAACTAGTCTTTGAAAATAGAATTTGGCATAAAAGCACAAATATACAAATTACCAACACAGTGAGATAAAGATATAAATTACAGGAATTAGCAATACAGGACTGAGTGCCATTGTCAAAACCACAGTGACTATGGCCATTTCCACACGGGCATATTGCCCACGCTAGAGCGACCTCTCTTGGAGGTCTTCTTCACCGCGGGGTGCACTAGAGCAGTTTAAAAAAGTGAGGTTCTAGACCTCAAACTGCTCTAGTGCAGCCGCGGGGTGGCGCTGTGAGTTTTATAAAAACCACCTTCGCAAGTGGTTTTTATAAAACTCACCCGCGCTGCCCCGTGGCAGCCCCCGGTGAAGAACTGCAGAGACGCGGTAGCGCGCCCCTGCAGATATGCCCAGGGGAGGGCTTCCGGCTGGCGTGCTGTCCTGATTGGCAGAGCGCTGCCGGAAGCCGCCGGCCGCCATTTTGGGCGCCACCGAGCGCCGCTGAAATTCGGCGGCATTTAGAATGGCAGATCCGTGCTCTCCGCAGGGACGGAGCAACCCGCTCGCGGGTAAGTTCTGCCCCTGCGTGTGTGTCCCCGTTTCGCCCCCCCCATGAGGAAAGGGCCTATATTGTTATTGTGTGCCTTCAAGTCATTTTTGACTTATGGCAACCCTATCACAGACTTTTCTTGCAAAGATTTGTTCAAAGGGGGCTTGCCTTTACCTAACTCCGAGGCTGAGAGAATGTGACTTGCCCAAGGTTGCCCAGTGGGCTTCCATGGCTGAGTGGGGATTCAAACCCTGGTCTAGTCCAGGGTCATGGTCCAATGCTCAAACCACTACACCATGTTGGTTCTTCAGGAATTACATTATAAGATCTTGAAAGACCTGGAAATTTTTTTTTAAAAGGTCTTATCCAGGAACTGACATGACAAATGTGGGTTGCAGCCAGGGACAGCATTCCATAATATGGGGAAGAGGAATAAAAGCCACAGACACACACACGCACACACCTTACAGCTATTTTCTGGATTGCAGATCAGTGACACACTGAGGGTCAACAGTGCTCAGAGTAGGGGGGGGTGACTGGTGATGGGTGGGGGCAGGTGAGTGGTGGGCAGAGGAGGGGAGGGGCAAGTGGGGTCAGGGGTCAGACGGGACGTTCTTTTTTGCACCGCTCCTGACAATGGTGCCTGGGGCAGGAGCTGCAGTTGCCCCCTTAGATCCGCTTCTGTTGCAGACTGAGGTGGCCCTTGAGGGAAAGTCTTTGTAGATAAACTTAAAAGTGAAAACAAAGTCATGCAGGAGAAATAGTTCCATCAGATACCAAGTTCCAAAGCTGAATAGAATTCTTTGGTTGAAATGCTACATTGTATGGAGTACAGGATAATGCCTGGCACAAGCCAGCTTGAAAAGATTGGTACACACTCCCTTGCCCAGGAGCCATCCAGCCACCAGTAAACACCAGCTGTCACCTTTCAGCATCTCCACCAAGTGCCCAGGAGATCCAGGAGGGAGACAGCAGCATCTTTCTCCCCAATGCTGCTTGGATGTCACACCTATTTCCCCAGCCATTAAACAGCAGAGGGACCCTGCATTTGCCTTTTGTGGGGGCCTTCTGGAGCAAGTGGTATTGCACAAAGAGCTCCTGTATAACTCCTGGTGCAATAATTACAAAAGGATACACATGCACGTAAAGCATGAGCATGTCACCAACGGTGATAGATGATAGCTCTGAGATCAGTTGATTGTGTCAGAAACAGAGCCGGTGATAGACCAAACTATCTTGGAAACACTCCCATCAGCTGAAAGACAAGCTGAGACTGAATTGCTGCAACCAGTGCCAGTGGGAGAGGGGATCAGCAACGATTTAGAGGAATTAGATTCACCTTTGCCCCCCAGCTACCAATCATGAAGGAGATTGAAATGAGTAGCTCAAAGGGAAGGTGTTTGGGCAAGGTTGAGTAAACAGAACAGTGATGAGTATCACCTGTTTTTGTCTGCATATAAGTTGCTTGGTGTGGCTTGCTGTTTGCTTGCAGCAAATCACTACTCAAGCTCATGACCCTTGTGTTCCTGCTCTCTTGATCATTTTGGACTGACTTTCAGCATTCTGGACCTTTTGGATTTGACCTTGACTTTGGCTCGGCTCAGCATTTCTCCTTGATTGTTTGCATTGGATACCCCCCCCCCCGCCTCCTGCTCTTGGGCAAGTACTATCACCTTCCTTCCTTTGCTGGCAGGAAGGCACAGGCAGGGAGTTGAACTCTGACACCAACAGAATGCCAGCTGACAGGCCTGCCCCACTACTGCCCATTTTTGGCCCAGAAATGGCCCGTTACGTTCTTCAAGCCTCTATGGTCCAATGTTCTGATCCCGAGATCCTTTGCCCAAATAAGAAAAGAAGAAAACACAAAATCAGAAATGTTCAGAAGTCCATTTTTAATGTTAAATAGTACAGTGGGGCCCTAGTACTAATTTTAAAGTTGAGATATTACTCCTAGGGATTTCCACATGAGTGAATCTGCTCCATTGGGAAGCCAAAGAAAGTCACTCTTATTGAGAGTCTAGGGACTCCAGAGTGGCTGAGGACCACAAAACAATCTTGGAGGGCAGCATGTAGCTGCAGGGACCCTCCTATGGGGTGCAAGTGGGCCTGATTGAGGTCCAGGAAGGCTCGCTCTTTCCCCCTGAATCTGGAGGTAGCTTCTGACTGCTTCCACTTTTAAAAAGCCCGCCTTACTCATGGCCAATTTTGCACCCAGAAGCTTATGGATGTGCTATTTATTGGTTTTTGACCTATGATGAAACACTACAAAGTTTAACTCACTCCTGGTCTAAGGATGTGGACAATTATAATAGTGTATACCTTACACAATAGAAACCTGAAACTCTCCAGAACCAGTTTTCAATTCTATATATAGTTTAATTGCTTTTTTAAAAAAAATTCTTCTCACCCTGCTCATGTGTCTGTCCTAGGCTTGTTGAGGCAGAACCCTGAACAACTGAGGCCTCTAGGTAGCCAGAGGGACATGGCTACACAGTCTGGGATAGTGAGGACCTCACACTCCCTCAGTGCCTGACCTTGTCAAATTGAACAGTAAGTTCTGAACAGATTGATGGTCTACTTGCCCTTATTTGAACATCAGTAGAACAGCTCCTCAGACCTCCAATTCTGTACAAGAATTTTGAAGATTTACTAGTAGAAGGGGTCAAGTGTTCAGACATAAGGTGGAGCTGACATATTCAGCCATGTCCCTTTGCCCAGTTGAATCCCTCAGGAAATCAGGGCCCCTGTCTCAAAGGCCTCTCCCTAAACTGCAAACTATGGATTCCATAGGATGTTGAAAGTGGAATAATAGCACTACAACACTCCAGTGCAGAAATAGCCTATATATGGAATTGGTACCTTGTTGGAAGGTAAAATCCAGGAATCTTTTTTGTTGGGGATGGGGACATATTAGCCATAGAAAACAGTGACATTATTCCTTAAAACTTTGCCTTCTCGGTCTGGTGAGTCAAGCTTTTTTTTTCTTCAGTGATAATTCAATAGGATTAAATTACACTCATGTGTCAGCTCAACCTCGCTAATGAGGTACATTTCAGTAAACTGTTGACAGAACTGTCTGGAAGGCTTCTTTAATTTACCAACACAAAACAACATGGGAAAAGCATTAGTCAAGCAGATGAAGATGAATAAGCAGTGGGGTCTGGGGGGCATTTTGCATTAACACATGACAACCTGAAAGTGTTTTTGTCATTTGCGCTACTTAGCCTGAGGCCGTTTGCAGGAAAAAAAAACTGGTACCTGTTAGTGTGATTGACTTACCAAAGCAACAGAAGGGAGATCTATATAGAAAAACATGTTGGGGCAGGAGGGGAGACACAGTCTTTCTTCTCAGGGAAAGCCTGTTTTTGTGAGAGGATGTCTTAAAGAACAGAAATGTTTAAAGAATGAAATTGATATATATATATATATATATATTTCAATCATTCACCTTCAATCAATCTCACACACGGGTGCTTTAATTTTCAAAGTTTCTGAAGAGTATTCGCATAAAATACTTCTGCATGCTGCATTGAGAGAGAAGTTCAGTAGGATAACGTAGCCTTTTGGTCTGGCAAATACATACTCTAGTATAAAGGAAAGAGGAGAAGGAGGGAAGCGTTGTGTCCTCTAATAAATTCTGACTCTAACAAGTTAAAAAGGAACAAAATCCCAAAGGGTAACCAGATGCGGAAGCCAGCAGCATAAGGAGAACACTTGGTTAGCCACCCCTCCCAAAAGCCAAAGAAGATAATATGAGGGAGATTCCTTAAAAATGGGGGTGGGGAAGACCCCTAAGAGCCCTGAAACGGGGATGTAAATCTTCATATTCTTTGTCCTTGCATACAAGGACGAATCACCTCTATAGTTTTCTCTCTACTGCAAAAGAAAATGAAGATTTTTGTGCTGTTCTCATGAAGTAATTCAATTGTCAGGGAATCATCCTACATATAAACATACATTGTTTTTCTCTGCCAAAAGTATTGGATTTTGCAGACGAAACATAAAGAGAACTCTGGACTAGATTCTATTGTTAGTTCCAATTAGAGCAAGCCCACGTGTTGACTCAGAATTCAGCAATTGATTCAGTGGGTCTCCTCTAGTTGGGAATAAACTAGCCAAATTCTGGCTACTGTTTTCTGCACAAAACGTACTTGTTTCCTGATCAGGAAATGTGTTCTCTGAGCAAGAAACATGCATACCCACCAACTATCCTGAATTGGCACAATCAGTCCTAATTAATCCTCTGTCGTCCTACCTTTTCTGCTGCTTTTATATTGTCCCATTTTCTCTTTCCTCCTCCCACTTCCCCCTTTGTCCCCAGCTTACTTCAATTTCTGAAAACTCAGTTCAAAGTTCAAAAGTAGCAAAAAGGGGAGGCAAGAGTGGGCAGAATCCTGCCTTTCCCAGGAAGCTAACAGAAAACAAACTTCTGCAGCCTCTTCTAGCTTGTGTGTTCTTCCTTATTAATAAGGTTTGCCATTTTGACCTGATGTTGCCTAGCCACACATATCCTGGTTTTCATCTTTGAAACACTAGAAGGTATAGAACAAATACGGGCAAGAAAACTCTGTGAAAGAATTGTCTTAGGGTCACATTAAGTCAGAAATGATTTGAAGGCACACAACAACAGCAACAACGGGAATGACTGCCATAAACATTCCTCTAGATGGACCATTCTTTGGCCCTTGTTTTTGCTACTCTCACCATGGAAATGATGGGGAAGGACAACACTTTGATGCATTAAATCTGAATGCCAAACAAAAAAATATCTCAAATGAGGAATAACCTGGAAGATGGAGCAAGAAAAAAAGGAGAGGAGAATGCTTGACACAGGAAAGCTCTTTTCAAATTGTTTCTGAAGACCCCCTTCTGCACCTTGGACTCCTGGTGACAGGTGATTGAAGGCACCAATGCACTGCAGTGACATCCACAACAAAAGAGAAAAATTGAGCCATGTGCCTCAGGTAATGTATCTTGTTTAACAGCCTTACAGACTCCTGTAGAAGAAGTCTGATATACATTGTGTGGTTCCAGTCAGTTCCTATTTTATTTCTCACATGGATCCAAATGCCAGCATGGTGCAAACCATGGAATGAAAGTACAAACAGAGAAATGAGAACACAGATCACAGGCTGATTTAATAGCACCTTCCTATTGACATGCCAGTTTAGAAGGGCTCCCCCCTAGTTGCTTTGAAACTACAATTCCCACAATCCATAGCCTGCCTATTTCTGGGTAAGAAAACTGGAGTTGGAACCCCGACATAGAAGTTAGGTAAAAAACCAAAATGGGGATAAAAGGAAAGAGAAAGGGGAGGAGTCTCTGTTCCAAAGAATTTCGATGTAATCATATTTTTTTTCTTCCTCTTTTCTGGGAGTTTTGGTAATATGTGTGGTTCAGAATTAAAACTGGTTTGAGAGAAACACTGATTGCAGATAACTAAAAGTAATCTGAGGGTATCAGAACATGGAAATGTTGTTTTTATTGGACTACAATAATGTGTGGGGGGATTCTGAGAACTGTAAACCCAAAAGTATCTTTTCCTAGCTCTGGAATATATATGCCATGATCAGCGTGAACAAACTGCTTGCAGTTCTCTATAGAGAAAATATATTATTATTTATTTGTAGCCACAACCTGCCAATAATGTTCTGCCAAGATATCCTTTCACTAGAGAGCCAGCATGGTGTAGTGGTTTGAACATTGGACTATGATCCTGGAGACCAGGGTTTGAGTCCCCGTTTGGCCATGGAAACCCACTAGGTGACCTTGGGCACATCACACACTCTCAGCCACAGAAAACCCCATGATAGGTTTGTGTTAGGGTCATCATATGTTGGAAATGACTTGAAGGCACACAACAACAACAGTCCCTTCACTGCTTTTACAATAGCTAAATGATTGAAAGTCCTTGTTTGCAAATGACAAGGATGGCCCTGTCACTGGAGAAGGAATCAGCTTGCTTGAGGCAGGATTACTGGCAATGATAGATAGAAATTGGTATGTGAATGATATAGCAACTTTTTAAAGCGCCAAACAATGTTGCTTAAATTATATGTATCTTAGTGTGAATCATCTTCTGTATCTTTCTGGAAGCCAAACCTTCTAGTATATTGTCCACTGTAGAAAATTCAAATACAAATACAGTCACCCCTCCACATTTGCTGGTTTCATTTTTACAAATTTGATTATTTGCATATTTCTCAAACTCGTGCCCATGCACCTTAAGCGCTTCTTTCCCAGAGTTCTGTCTTGGTGGCTCTGATTAGGCTGCACAGCCCTGTAAAACCCAGCTCTGGTCCTCCTTCTCCTCCACCAGCCTGGCCAGCTCAGGATGGCTCACAGCCCAATTTCCAACACCACAGACCCTCTTCTGATGCCACCCCATATCCAAAGAAGGAAACGGACAAGAGAGAGAGAAAGTACAGGATCACCACACCAGCTCCTTTCCTTCTTGTTTCTCTGACCTGATTTGGGCCCTGGGTAACCATTCTCCCCACCATTCTTCAGCCACCCTTCTCACAGACACACACACACACACATTTTGATATTTGCCATTTTCCCACTTTGGTGGAGGTGCTGGACAGTCATCTGTACAGGTATATTTCATTTAATAAAGTAGATGTGTTCCTGGGCATCCCTTCTTTAACAGAAAAGTTGGTATCGGGGCAGAAATAACACATGAAGAGTAGAGGTGGGTTCCTACACCACAAAAACAGCAGTTCAGTGGGCTTCAGCAACATTTTTATTCAAAATTAAAATATGTGCATGTCAAAAGTCTTTTTCCAATGCATCCAGAGATTTTTTCTTTCTTTCATCAGCCTCCAGTTTTCTTATGATTTCTATTTTGGTGGCTAGATCTTCCTCCAAAATCCCTTACAGAGGGATGGGGGAATCTGCTAAATACATGAGTTAATCATGTCACAAATTGAAGAAGAAAGCTAGCCTGGTCTTTCTAATGTGATCCCCTGGGCTAGTAAAGATATGAAACCTAATATTCTTACTCTCATATATTTATAAATCGACATTATGTTCAAATCTGCAAATCTGACTTTTAGTTGATTTGCACTACCAGAACACCACAAGATCCCATCTTATAATGACTGCAATCCTATATCATAGCCATGGACTGTAACGCTCCTCAAATATACCTTTATAGGGCATCTCTTCCATGGGGCTTCTCTTCTCACCACTGACATGTATCCCATGGCCATTTAGTGGCTACAGGAGGGTATAGGCACCAGGGCAGCAGCAGTCTGAAAGTCTTTCATTGAAAGAAAAGAAAAGATGTTGCTGGGAGAAGAGACCAGAAGATGTCAACCTCCCCATGACATCTGCTCTCCTGATGACTTTTGCTCTTTTCCCCTGGCTACAGCTGGATGCTATTTGTGTACGCACAGCCACTAAATGGCTATGAGAGTGAAACAGTAGTGACCCTCCCCATCCCATTTCTTTCATCTCCAGGATTAAAACTCTTTGTCATTTGTAGCTCTATCAGGAGTTACCTCTAGTCATCTTCTGGCTACCTGGGCTTCCAACTAGTGAACAACAGTATTGTCAAGATAGGCAAATTAACATTGCACTCCCCTTAAGTATCCTTAAGAATGAGAGTTTCAGGAAATTTAAAATGGAAGAATAAACACACAGCTTTATATCCTTCTATCCTGTTTATTGGTGTGTGGGTGTACATACCTCCGAGTCACCTGTTGACTTACAGCAACCCCATTAATTTCATAACGTTTTCTTAGGCAAGGAATTATCTGAGGTGTTTTTGCCAGTTTCTCCCTCAGAAATATAACTTATAGCACCTGGTATTCACTGGTGGTTTCTCATCTGAGCACTAACCAGGGCTGTGTGATAGATGATGGCTCTGAGGTCGAGGAGGAACTGATTGTGCCAGGAACAGAGCCAGTGATTGACCAAACCAACTTGCAAACATCCCCATCAGTTGAAAGATAAGCAGAGGCAGAGTTGCCCCAGCCAGCCCCAGAGGGAGAGAGAACCAGCAGTGATTTGGAGGAATTACAGCCACCTGCACTCCTCAGCCTCCAATCACGGAGGAAGTTGAAACGGACAGCTCAGAGGGAAACTGTGTTGGCTAGATTAAGGAAACAATGACAAACACCTGTTTTCAGTGGCTATTTAAGTCTGTCAGCGTGGCTTCCTGTTTGCTTGTAGCAAATTACTACACAAGCCTCTCGACCCTTGTGCTCTGGCTCCCTCGACCCCTCTGGGTGGAGTTTCAGCTTCCTGGACCTTTTGGATTAGACCTTGACTTGGCTCAGCTCAGCATTTCCATCAGTTGTTGGTGCTGGACATTCCCTGCTGCCTCCTCTTCCTTCTAGAGCAAGTACCTTCACCTCCCCTTCTTTGCTGGCAGAGAGGCACAGGCAAGGAGTTGGACTCTGACAGGCTGACACTGCTTGGTTTCCAAGACTAGGCAGGATCTGATGACTTTAAGATATTTAGGCCCTGTGTTTATTGGTCTATAAGGCAGTAATATACATGTCTACATTTCTTGGGAGGATCCTTCATATTGCATAGACTTTACTTAGTCTTAGCTTAGTCTTTACTTTCCTCTACGTGCTTTTAGTAGAAATCCACCATACCACATAGATGTTTCCAGACTGTATCACTGTTTATAGCTTTTACATTGTCTGGGCATCTTGCTCAGACAGATATTGCATGGTCTTGGACAATATACGCATATTACCTGTTACAAAGAACATCTTACAAAGGCACAAGAAAACCTTTAGGGTCATCATAAGTCAGAAATGACTCAAAAGTACACAACAGCAACTCATAGTATTGCATTTGAAAGGAAGAGACACCTTTCACGATATCAACTTGCATTCATCTGTTGAGTAAGCATATCTAACTCTAAAAGGCATGTGTGGTGGACATTACACAGCTCACAAAGGCTATTTCAATATCTTTCATTAATTTAGCATAGCTTCTGTTACAAATTAGAGACAATGTGATGTAGTGGTTTGAGCACTACGACCCTGGAGACCAGAGTTCAATTTTCCACTTGTCCATGGAAACTCATTGGTTGACCTAATCCCAAGATAGGCTCACCTTAGGGTTGTCATAAGTCAGAAATGAATTGAAAGCATACAACAACAAATTGTTACAAAGAGAGAATCATGTCATACCAGCATATTAAATCAAAACATAGTAAAGACAGTTATCTCACCAATTCTGGGGATTGGCTTGAAAGTAGTACATGTAAAAAAGATCTAAGGGCTTGAGTAGATCCCAGGTTAAACGTGGGTCAAATGTGTGATGCCGCAGTCAGAGAAGCCAACGTAATTCTAGGCTGCATCAGCAGCAGGATAATATCCAGATCAAGGGGAGTACTACTACCATTCTATCCTTCTTTTGCAGATTTCATCTGGAATACAATATCCAGTTCTGGGCACCACAGTTCAAGAAAGCTGGAACATGTTTAGAGGAAGTCAGGCAGGGTGGTAAATGGTCTAGAAACCAAGCCCCATGAGGAATGGTTTAGGGAGCTGAGTATGTTGAGAGAAAAGGAGATTGTGAAGTAATATGATGGCCATATTTAAATATCCAATGAGATGTCACAGAGAAGATGGGGTCAGCATGTTCTCTGCTACACCAGAAAGTAGAACATGAACCAACAGATGCAAAAGATAAGAGATTCCACTTAAATATTGAAAAAGTCTTGACTTCAAGAACTGTGCATCAGGGGAATAAACTGCCTGAGAAGATGATGAACTCATCTTCTTTGAAAATCTTCAAACAGAGATTGGATGGCCATCTTTCAGGAGGGAATATTCTAAGCAGGTAAGGGGTTTGGATAGCAGACCTTGTGGTCCCTTCTGGTCCTATGATTTTAAGCATGACGAAGCATACTGCTTGTTTTTCCCCCTTTCATTCAGTCTTTCCACTGGGCTTGTATCAAGGGCACTACTCTCTGGATCTGGTTACATCACTTACCTTCTATAGATCTCAGCTGGATATTTCTTCTAACAGTTAGCTGGTGAAATGCCCAAAACCAGATTTCAAGTCCCTACTTTTAGTATTCCTCTGTCACACAGACACATAGGTTTGTTAACTTTTGCTTGTTAGCTATTTTAATCAAAGCCCAGGGCCTGAAACTGGCAAAATAAATAATCTCGTTCCTAACAGGTATACACACCAGTAGTCAAGAAGCTGCATTGCACTGGCAAGATATACTTTTGTAGAAGGTGATACTGAGTATTTCCTTCCCCCTAGCCCAAAAGTTATGTACACAGGTGTTACTTCCAGTTATATCTGCATGTGACAACAACAGCTTTCTAGCCAATAATTCCCATCTGCCCTTTTTGACCTATAAGAAAAGTGTTTCAGAGTATTGGTAAACAAGGAATGTAACAGATTAATGATGTTCATGCTTTCTATATTGTTTTATTATTTTCAAAGTCCGTATGCTGTTTTGAGTATTGTTTCAAGCTGAGAATTATGGTGTAAAGTTTCTAAAAGGAAATGCTAGCATCCCAGCAGGCATGAACAACCGAATGATATGCTCAGAATATTTTAGAAAATAGAGTGAGACTCGGAAGAGGAAAAAAGATGTCCAGTTTTCTGCAAGAAAATAAAATGGAAAAGAATGCATCATTTTATTGATGTGGGAGACCTAAGTTATTGCTTCACCCTACAGCCTTTGCTCCTTTAATCTTGTCCCAAATGGACGCATTTCTTTATACAGAATGTGTACAAGTTTTCTTGTATGAAACAGAATTCTTTTGCATAACCTCAAATCTTGCATCTTGCCTGTGTCTTGCTACATACATAGTCCTACATTTGGAGATGCTTTCTAAAAGATGTATCGGACTAAGACTATAAAATGTCAGTGATGCCATTTTTTATTTTGACATCTCCTTTCACACATAAACCCATTCTGCTCCTGTGAAGTGGCATTGCAAGTATATGGTTGGTTCTCACCCACCCAGGCTGCTGGGCTAAGGCAGTTGGCTCTACATCTGCATGATCCATCATGTTCAGGGTCTAGCATATAAATCATCCCACGGGGTTTCTGTTCCTGTGCTTAGACAATGACAGATCTCGTTTCACCTGGGTCCTGCAACCTCATTGGCTTCCCCTTTCCCCGATGGGTGAGGAGCAGCAGCAGACATGAGGAAGAACATTTTTAGGCTGTAGAGACTCAGAGCCCTGTTCCCACAGCCATTACATCCTCCATAAATGGAGCATCCAGGGAGTAAACCACGGCCCCCCAGCTTTTCTTCCCTTCTATTTGTGCTTCACCAAATACAGGGCCTAACCATTGCCCTACTTTGTCTGTATGAGGCTCCATAGCAACACTTGGAAAAGTTGCACACTTGTTTGAACTCTCATCCATCATTCTTCGCTTTGTTCTTCTGTCTGGACTCCTGAGTCATCATAATGGCTAAAGGCTAAACTACACATTACATGCAACCATATGGAAATTTCCCTGTGTTTTTTTTTTTAAACTCTTGCTGAAAGAAAAGGCAATAGTGAGAAGCTACAATCTTCAGCAGAGAACTGCAAAGAGACATAATAATAGTTGGAAGGAACTAGTTCCATATAATACATAACTTAAATTAGTTACTCTCCAATATGTAAAACATAACTAATGTTGCTGTAAATGTATTGATATAGGTATGAATTAGAAATAATAAAGTAGAAATAAAGTAGAAGCTGGGGGCTTAGGTCAGAGGAATGGAGAAAGATTTAAGAAGGGTAAAAAGGTCACGAGAGCCAATGTATCACGTAGCTAGGATGTAGATCACGTAGCCAGGGTGTTGTTTATTTCCGGGGTCTGAGTTAGTAACAGCATGTGGTATTTGTGACCCCAGAGGGGCGGATCGAGACATGCTTGCGATCTTTGCCTGTGATCTTTGTGTATGCTGTGAACTTTGTCTATAAAAGAGCTGTGAAACTTGAATTCAGGGCTTTTGGTCTTTTGGAGAAATCCAGCCAAAAGCCCGCACATAATAAATTACTCTTTTTCTTGCTCTGTGGTCTCTGTGTTCTCTGGGCTCCTGCAACAGTATAAAGTTGCTATTGGGGAAAATATGTTTCAACTATATTGTACTTGTTTTAATTGGGAAGTCCTGCTGGGAGTCCCAGTTTGGAATGAAAAGGTGGAGTATAAGCTAAAGTTAATAATAACTCCTATTACTATATTACATTACAATTGTAATTTAACAAAGGATAATGTTACTCCTTTGCCATGTAACTTTGCCATGTAACTGCCCTGTTACTCCTTTGCCATGTAACTTTATTTCAAATTACTTCTGTAGTTACAAGGTGAGAGTTCAATAAAAGGCAAAGGATGGATAAGAGACTGTTTAAGGGCTGCATCTTGCTGCTGACTTATGCTCTGTTGTTCATTTATTTAATCATTTTTTAAAATTTATATCCCACTTTTCTCCCATATGGGGCCCAAAGCAACTTACACATTAAAATGTTAATATAGCAGAACAATATATCTAGAACAATTTGTAATATAAATTTTTAAAAAGCATCCAACAGCAAGCCACTTAAAAACATTAATTTAGAACAATTAGAGATACTCTGTTGAACATGTTGAGGTTCCCTCTAGCTGGCAGGAGTGCCTTTCCTCTCCCTAGAGTTCAGGGTCTTGTAGCAATCAGGTTTTCAAAAAGTAACTTTAAATTATTTTTGAGAAATGGGAAATAAAGAGTTTTGACATTGTAATGAAAGTACTTCTGGACCTTGAAATGTCTTAACTATATTTTCACAGGAACATTCCAAGCTCAGGGGAGAAGGCTTTCTTCTTGGGCTGTTTTCTCTCTTAAGTGAGTTTTCATCTAGGCAGGGGAAGTGGACCCAGGCTCAGATACTTCATCAGGATTGCACAGAATAAATGTCACATGTTGAGTGGGCAACATAACCCTTATCTTGAATGGCATTATAGTACAGCTGATTGCATAAACAGAAGACCTTTCACACTATACAATGATAGCATTTATAATTCCACATAAACTGCCATAGTGGATTCCTCTGGAATGCTGGGTTTTGTGGTCTGGGGAGGCACGAGGGCAAACTGGCAAAGAATTCTACCTACTTCTCTCTTAAACAGCAAATCCTAGGATTCCATAGGATGGAACCATGGCAGCTGAAGTGGAATCATAGGGTTATAACTGTGTAGTATGAGAAGGTCCCATATGTGCAACTGAATATACAACTGAATATGCAAGCCCTTGCATGCCTATGTGCGGAATGGCACCTCCGTGGATGTGGATGTTACACTTCTAATAAAATGTCCACCTGCTTCTGTAAGGGAACTTATGCAAATGTAAGACTGCAACAGGAATGCAGTCATAGGAACTAATATGTTCTCTCTGTGTGGCAAGAAGCAGTATGTGGGAGAATTGTGTAGGAAAGTGGCTGCTGGTAAAAGGGTTAAACAGCCTCACCTTTGTCACATCTCTAGTCAAGATTATAGTCTCACACTGATGTGATTCCATAACAGCAGTAACACCTTGAGTGTGTGCCACAGCTTACTAACAGAAGACATGTTGAGCAGTAGCATCCTCAGTTATAAAACTGATATAGCAGGTGTCTGAGAAACTAGAGAGCTGTTGCTGGTCAGAGTGTTCCAGGACTATTTTCCCACACACTTCTCACATGCAGTCGCAGCTGGTGGCTTTCTGTGTCAGTGGCCCAATGAATCCCCTGTGGCTTTGAGTCAGAAATTAAAACAGCTATCCAAGATGCTGCATTCTCTTCCCAAAATAGGTTCAGAACCTTGGACAGTTGGTTCAAAACTCAGATTCATTGCCCCATGACCATGGCCATTTCTGCACTGGACTGCTATAGCACGATGATTCCACTTTCAACATCCTATGGAATTCTGGGGTTTGCAGTTTCAGGAGGGGCCTGCTGGCCCCTCCTGAAACTGCAAGATCCAGAATTCCACAGGATGTGAAAGTGGAATCATCGCGCTATAAGAGTGTAGTGCGGAAATGGCCCATGAAAGCCATCAGCTGCCACTGCATACAAGAGCAGTTCAGGCATCAGGCAAAACCAATCTCCCCCTCCTTCACCAGCAACCCCTGGAGAAGGATAAAGTGGGAGAGGGGGAAGGATAAGGGTGACCCTGCCCATTTGGAGTGGGTCTGGTTAGAATTTGCTGCTAGAGAGCTCTAGTGCTATAGTTCACAGGATTCAGCTAGAGCAATGCTGCTCATGTTATCTGATGTTGGGACAAGTAATTTTGTTCTTCAATGCACCAGGGACCATATTTATGCCCAGTGGATGCAGTGATCTCATTCTTTCCCACAAACTTGACAGGGAACAGCAGCCAATCACTCAAGGATAGGCATCAGTCCATGGACCATCACTCTGAACAGCAGTGAAGTCGCAGAGAATTTCAAGCATTTCACCAAACCCCAAGTCCTAGGATTCAATAGGATGTAGCCACGGCAGTTAAAGTGGTATCAACCTGCTATAATTGTTGTATGGATACACTATCACCATGCCTAAGCACTGCGTTTATTTATAACCATATCATTAGTCACTGATTATGTATTGTTCAGTTTGCTTCCAAGTAAACACATCAAGGCTCACACTGTAATAATGTGTTTCCCACCAGAGGTGTCTTAGCAAGCTTTTCACAATGTCATTAGAACGAGTAATGTTTTGGGGATGTGGCTAGTACACTAAGCCTTAGCTTTCTAAAGGAGAATAAGATTATAACGTGGGGTGGGGTATCAGTCTGGCTTTATTTTTAAAACCTCGTTGGAGCATTTCCCCTGAGAGATCACTTCCTTGTTGAAAAAGCTTGGAACACTGAGGCTTGAATGCAGAAGTGCATTCAAGACTGAAGAAACTGTGTCCCTCTAGATACTGATAAACTACAACTCCCACCACCCCTCACCATTGGTTAAGGTGGCTGGGATTTAGGGGATACACAATCAATTATCATTTAGAAGAGGAGACAAGCTACGTACTCAGCCCTGACCTAAATACTCCTGGCTGTTATTATTTTCCAAAAATATGGCCAAGATACAAGTTTGATGATATTTAATATTTTTGTGTTTGCTGTGATTAGGATACAAGGAGCAAATGAAAATACTTTTATTACTGGAAAAGGGAGGAAGGAGCAGTGGGCTGGAGGGGGGGCACGTTAGGAATCCTATCATAAATTTTGAGTTCCCATAAATTTCTGATAAAGAAATTAAGTAGGCTCAAGTTTAATCACACCACTCGTAAATCAAATATCAAATTTAAACCAACGAATTACAGAGAGTCTCCTCACAGTCACTTAGCATTGATAAATTAGTAATGTAATATTAAATTATTCATACCCTTTCTCCCCCTCCCCCTCCTCCTTAGGACTATAATGATATACTGTACACAGCAGTGATAATTTACTTAGGCTGAGTCCATTCATTTAATTATGCTGCTAAACTTGGTAGGCCAATTGGTCATCATGAGAGTTTCCAGGCAAGCTAATCACAAATATATAGAACATGTCCCTTATTGTCCCCAGCGGCTAAGTGCTAAAATGCTATTTAGTACTCAGAAGGTTAATGTCCTGCTTATGTAAATTGTCCAATTTAACATTCAGAAGCAGTATCATAAATTCTGGCTGCAGGATTTCATTAAACGTATGTTCAAACTAGTTGACCTTAAAGGTTAACAAGCACAAGTTAAACAGGACAATTATTTAACTCACTTCTTATCAAGAGACTGAAGCACTCTAGCCATTTAATAGTTCTGCATACTTCACAATTAGAATTCTTAAAAGGTCTCCGATAAAGCGGCAGGTCATGAATTTTCATAAGGATGTCAGATAATAACTATTTATCTGTGCTTGTTTTTCCTCTCTTATAAACTTAAACTTTGATCTTAACATTCAATTAGAAACAATTCCACGGAGAAGGACTAGGTGACTCAAGGATCTTGCCTTTGTATTAATTTTATCCTGAATTATGTCTAAGAAATGTGGTGTCTGCATTGTCTCCTGCTGAAAATTGGTTTGGAAGTGAGAGCAAGTTATCCCTGTGCAAATAAAAATACACTTTACTTCCTTTCTTGGAGCTATGCTCATTACAAAAATTGCTGGCTGCATGGCTGCATCCTCTGAATACAGTTTTTATTATGGCTGGCAGCATTATCTGATTCACTGGTGTAATTAATTGATTTGACTAAACTGAAGATTTAAACATGGATTTAAAGCAGCTTTTAATCAAATCTGCCTCCTTGCTCACTAGACTTGGAAATGTTGTAAACCAGTGGCCTCTAAAATTTGTGGCTTCCATGTCAGTGAAGTGGTGAATTTGCTCTAGGTTTTAATCAGATGTTTAAAGGAGTTTACTGATGCACATATTTTGGGAGTGGGGCTCAGCACCTTGTATCTCTGAAACTTCCAGGTTCGGACTAAAACCCAGAGTGGACTCCCAGCCCCACTGGCACAGAAGCCATTAGCTATCATAAGTTCTCAGGGAGTCAAAACTTATTTTTAGAGTCCTCTCAACTTGGCTGGAAGGTAATTAAGGCCATTTCTGCACTAGACTGTTATAGTGCCCCTCCCTAAACTGCAAACCCCAGGATTCCATAGGATGTTGAAAGTGGAATAATAGCACTGTAACAGTCTGAAAGTGGAATAATTGCATTATAACGGTCTAGTGAGGAAATGGCCTAAGACTGGAGTATTAGGCTCCATGTTGTTAGCCCATGTAAAGAACGTGGCAACTTCATTTTGATCCAGCTTCCATTTTCAAGTGCAGCCACATGTAAACAACTCTATTAAACTTCCCTCTCAGGGGGGCATGGTAGGAGAATTTGGGTGACAATGCTTGATAAGATGGAAGGCAGTAAGAAAAGAGTGAGACTGCACTACAGGGGGATAGGCTCAATTGAGAAAACCACAGCCTTGAGTTTGCAAGACCTGAGTAGGGTAGTCGATGATGAATGAGAGGTGTCCCATTCATAAAACTGCCATGAGCCAAGAAGGGTTTGATAGCAATTAACAACAACAGCAAATCTTATTTTACACTCCATTCCATGTGAGAATCAGCACCAAGTGACTTTGTTTCCAGAACCTTCTGCAGGACCAAAGGAATTTCTATTGTGCTTTGGTCAGAGCCCACCTGGAACACTGTGCCCAGTTCTGGGCACCACAGTTCAGGAACAATATTGACAAGCTGGAACACATCCAGAAGAAGGTGACTAAAATGGTCAAAGGCCTGGAAACCATGCCATATAAGGAGAGGCTTAGGGAGCTGGGTATGTTTAGCCTTGAGAAAGGAAGGTTAAGAGCTATGTTTAAATACTTGAAGGGATGTCATATGGAGGATGGAACAAACCTGTTTTCTGCTGCTCTAGAACTAGGACACGGAGCAATGGCTTCAAACTGCAGGAAATGAGATTCCATATAAATGTTAGGAAGAACTTCCTGATGCATTTGACAGTGGGATACACTGCCTGGGAGTGTGGTGGAATCTTCTTTGGAGGTTTTTAAACAAAGGCTGGATGGCCATCTGTTGGGAATACTTTGATGGTATATTCCTGCATGGCAGGGGGTTTGACTCAACGGCCCTTGTGCTCTCTTCCAGCTGTGTGAATTTATGAATCCTGAGGAGTTGTGCCAATGCAGAATAGGTTGTTTTTTGTTTTTGTTTGTAGGTGAAAAAAATTATCTATTGATTTAGAGAATGCATTAAAAGTAAAGTTCAAAGCAAAATTTTATTTATCAAAATATTTCTTCAAGTGGTGCTGCTGCCTCTGGTAAGTTTGCTCCTTTCATTCTCTATTTTTCTTTCTCCAAAAAATTGTGTGCTGGCATAATGGGTAGGTGCAGGAGGATTTGGATTCAGCCCTAATTCTTATTCTTGGTCATGGCAAAGTGTGCTGGAATATTAGGAACACGTGTGTGTGTGTGTGTGTGTGTGCACGCACACTCACAACTTCCCACCATGCTTAGTTAATGACTGTCTTAGAAATTATTAGTAGAGTTAATGATACATGCATCTTTTATTTTAAAGGACTTATTAGCATGGATTCTCCCCCTCCCATCCTCTTTCAGTGTCCTATTTTCCTTGCTGTCTGCCCTTAGGTTCTGTGAAATATGAATAGCTACAGCTCCTGGAAGCAAGCGCCTGCCTCATCCATCGCCTACTACCTATGGCGGGAATGATACATTGAGACCAGCCTCTCCACTGACATTTCAAATCCCAGCTTTGCCACGTCTATATGCAACAGGATCAAGCGATAGCTCCAGGGGGTGCATTAAAACAGTAAACAGGTATATGGGATCTCCAGAGCAGATGCTAACTAGCTACTCCGGGAAAGTCATACGAAACATCCTTTGTCTTTCAAGCTTAACTTCACAACATATATGTTCTTTATGATCAGATAAAATAGCAACAACCGCAAGCAAGCCATTTTACATTCATAAATCATTCATGCTGTCCCTTAGCATTTCAGAGATGGAACAGTAAGTAGTACTTGCTGAGTTCTTTGCTTTCAGAACCCGTTTACACTATCAGGTGGGGTTGCAAGATGCTGAAAAAATGCCAGTTGTTTCAGGAAAAGGACACACATACACACTCCACTGCTCTGCTATTTTTAGGGATATTCCTTTTATGAATAGACAGCTATTGTGCTGGGCTTTACCCTTAAACTATGGTGAGCAACTTGTAGTTCTTAGCCTTATTTCTAAAAGTCCTCTGCAAATGAGCAGTTAAAGACTTTTGGTAAAATGCATGTATTCCCCATTGGGTGGTGTGGGAGAGTCAGAGAGAACAGACTGTGCCAGGTAAAGAGAGGGAAAAAGAAGGGGGGGGGAAGGAGGAAGAGTGTTGATAGGCCATGCATCCCCCACACTTTGATATGGTTTAACTGGCAAAATTTATCAATTGGCATAAATATAAATTATATCCTGTTATGGCTGGATGGCCATGCCAGCTAAGAGGAAAAGCTGGCTGCATATGTGCATTGCAAGATCAGGTCAGAAGAGACCTCCAGGCGAAGCCAGGTCATAGTCAGGAAATCACCAGGAAATTCCAGCAATAATGGATTTACAGTAAGCCTCTGATGACTCAACCTTTAAGAGACAGTAGTATCTGAGATGTTCCCACAGGATAGCTGATTGTCTTAGCCCCTCTTCTTCTGACCAGCAAATTTCCCTTTTGTCCTCACACCTGTCCGACAATTAAGGAGCTATCAGGACTACCTTTAGCCCTTTGTCGCCTAATGCTAAGACTATCAGTCCATTCCGGACCCCACTGTCCACTCTCCGGACTCCATTGTTTACTCTGCCAGAGAGGCATTACCACCTTCACCCTCCAGGCAGAAAAGGAATATTTAAACCCCAGTTTTTGGCCATTCAGCCTGCAGTCCACTAGTTTCTGGTCATCACTCTGCTGCTCTGATTCCTTGGATTCCTAGTCTGAGCCACATTGCTCTTGGCTTCTCTTCTGGATTGATAAATATCACCCACTTCGCCCTGAAAATCTCGCTATCCAAAGCTTTCCTCTCTTTTCCTTCAGTTAGCCTTGTGTGATTGTGAGACTGCTTGGATCTTGTATGTGATTGCAATTCCTCCAATAAAACAAATAAGCTTACTTTTGGATCTCCGGCTGGGTCTTCCCTGCTCTAGTACCAGTAAACATAGGAGTAAAAGATCTCATACAGTTACCCCGTCTCGCAAACTTTGTCTTTGAACGAATATTCCCCACCATTTCATGGAGGTGCTGGCATTGCGGATGGGCTCCTACGTCACCACCGTTTGGGGTAACAAGACAGAATACAGGACATGACTACCCCTTACTAGTATCCCTTCAAGGGAAGGTGACTCTCAACTAATCACAGAATCTTAGAGTCAGAAGGGGCCACAAGGACGTTCTAGTCCAGCCCACTACCATGCAGAAATATTCAACTAAAGCACTCCTGAATGATGCCCATCCAACTCTGTTCAAAGCTCTGCAAAGAAGGGGTGCTCACCACATTCTGAGGTAGTCTATTCCCCTATGAAACAGTTCTCACAGTAGAGATGTTTAGGTGGGATCTCTTTCTTGTAATTTGAATCCGTTGGTTCATGTTCTAGTCTCTGGAGGATCAAAAAAACAAGCTAGCCCCATCTTTTACATGACACCTGTGCAGATACAAAGGGATCATGGTTATATGTTACTGCTCAGTCCAAGCTGGATGTATCCAGTTCCCTAAGTTGTTCCTCAAAATGTTTGGTCATCCTTCTCTGGACACATTCCAACTTGTCAATAGCCCCAGCCAGTGTGGTGTAGCGGTTTGCGTGCTAGAACTCTGGAGACCAGGGTTCAAATCCCCACTTAGCCATGGAAACCTGTGTGACCTTGGATAAGTCACACTTTCTCAGCCTCAGAGGAAGGCAAAGGCAAACGCTCTCTGAACAAATTTTGCCAAGAAAACTCTGTGACAGGTTTGCCTTAGGGGGTCGCTGTAAGTCAGAAATTACTTGCACAACAACATCAACAACAGCTCTGTGCATTCAACATATCTAGTATGTGAGGATCCTCTTAAGGGACTCTAGGGGTGTAGACAAGCAGACAGTGCAGGCCCAGCTTCGGGGGAGGGATGGCTCATGCCTAGGTGGCAGGGGACCTACATAGTGGCTTCCACCCAAGTAGATTCCCATGTATGTTATTCCAGTGTTAGCAGCAGGCAGGCTGAATGAATGGTTTTTCCCTGGCTGGGAGGTGGATCAGCCAAAGCCTAGATCCAGACTGATTCTGTAGGTTAAGCTTGTTCTGCTGTAAAAAATAAAACTGTGGCTTTTTCCATTCCAACAAAATGTTCATAGCTCATTCTTGCTAAATGTTAAGCCCCACACTCACTGCTAGGTCTGCAAGTGAGCTCAAAAAACAAGCCCATCACTTGACAGATAATGGCTCATTTTGCATAACAACCTGACACCCAAATAGAAGTACTCCATTGTTAACCTGTAAACTGGGGGTCCTGGGAGGGGCACCCAAATAAACAACCAACAACAAGCAAGATGGAGAAAATTAGCTGGAGCACTCTCTTGGCTAACGAGAGGCAGGGCAATGCAGTGAGATCTTTTATCCTATGTATACCGGTTCAGGTCAGTGAGGAGTCAAGCAGTTTAAAAATACTAACAGCTTTTATTAAGCAAAAGCAAATAATAAAACTCAAGCACATCTAACTAGAGAGGAAAGAAGGAGAGTTTTGGAGAAATAAGCTATACGCCACCTGTCCAAAGTCCTGGAGACACCAATTGAAGAGAAGGAAGGAAACCCAGTGTGGAGACCGAGGGGAATCTGTAGAACCAAGCGGCAGCAAGGCAAGGAAGAAGATCCAAAAGGAGCTTCAAGTGATTTCAGCTAGGTCTCAGTGATCCAGCAAGAGGTTAAGTGATTTCAGCAAGGTCCAGCGAGAGTTCCAGTGATCCAGCAAGAGGTTAAGTGATTTCAGCAAGGTCCAGCGAGAGTTCCAGTGATTCAGCAAGAAGTTAAGTGATTTCGGCAAGGTCCAGCGAGAGTTCCAGTGATTCAGCAAGAAGTTAAGTGATTTCGGCAAGGTCCAGCGAGAGTTCCAGTGATTCAGCAAGAAGTTAAGTGATTTCGGCAAGGTCCAGCGAGAGTTCCAGTGATTCAGCAAAAAGTTAGGTGATTTCAGCAAGGTCCAGCGAGAGTTCCAGTGATCCAGCAAGAGGTTAACTGATTTCAGCAAGGTCCAGCGAGAGTTCCAGTGGTTCAGCAAGAAGTTAAGTGATTTCAGCAAGGTCCAGCGAGAGTTCCAGTGATTCAGCAAGAAGTTAAGTGATTTCAGCAAGGTCCAGCGAGAGTTCCAGTGATTTAGCAGGAAGTTAAGTGATTTCAGCAAGGTCCAGCGAGAGTTCTGAAGAGCTCTCAAAACGGGGCATCTTTTATAGGGAAAGAACGACCGCAGGCTAGTCTGATATTTACAGGAGAACAATGAGTTTTGGTCTGGAGACAAAGGCTCTGAAAGGTCGGAATTTGCATGATTGAATTATGAACCGTGTTGACAATAGCAGCTGGTATGTAGATGTGGCTAGCTCGGCCGTTAAGTGCCTGGCTTGCCAGGGTGTTTTCTCAAGCAGAGAGTCCTTTTGTTTTTGTAATCAAGGTGTTTGTGTAGGGTGGCTTCCCCCTGAAGCGGAACTGGCTATATCTGGTATTTTACAAGTATCACCCATGCCTAGCGCCGCACTTGTTCGGCGGAGCCTTACAAATACTTAGATGGTGGCAGGAAAAAGGGCCGAATTATGATATCAAAAATGACATCTTAGTTCACCAAAGACCAGACCAGATTGCCGTGGTAACACTATTAATACAGTTTTTTGGCATAATTTTTGCACATGAGAATTTGTATAATTATTCACAATGATCTTTCCAAAGTATTGGGGTAAAAACTGGCACTGTACGAGAAGGCAAGCTCACTCAGTAGATTGTTCACTCTGCACCTGTAGACCCTGTATGCTGAAGAGTCTTTCTAGGAGATTGGGGTAGGATCAGCTGGATAGTGAGGGTGGGTAAAAACTGGGGATTCTGTTTGAGTGTTACAAGTCCCAGTGCCTGTTTGCAGCCTGGTAAAACCAGAGTGTGGTAACGTATATATATTTTTAAAACTCCCAGAATCCCCCAACGGGTGACCATGCTTATTAGGGAAATCCAGGAGCTGCAGTCCACAAAAGTTTACAGTGTTAACAATGTTTCCCAGACTCTCTGGAGAGTTTTTTTTGGGGGGGACAGGGAGACAATGGACTACATGGCAAAGGGAAGAACGAGGAAAACCCGGGTGTGCAAGCTGTCTCACGTTCTGCATAGTCATCCTTGCCCTCCTGCCTTTATCCCAAAATTGGGACTCAAGGCAGCTTACCACTTAAAAACACAATCCAGCTTAATGTAATGCTGGATTTCACCATTTCCTTTCACAAGGCCACACAAAACAAGGATGAGATAAGGGTTAATACTCCATCTTCTCTCCAAAATAGGTTCTTTTCATAGTTTGGTTGGGAGACAATTTTAAAAGGGTTTTCTAACATAAAGAATATGTCAATGTTTTATATCCCTGTGCACTGCTCCTCTTCCAAATTTCATCTTTTGAATAACTGGCTCCAAACTCTGCCGGAAAGAGGACATAAATAAAGCAGAATGGCTAATGGACTAAAAACACTTATGATCAGGTTTTCATAACTAACAATATTGATAGCTTCCTTTGAACACATACTCCTATACAGTGCAATTTTCTTTTCTAAAGTAAGATTTAGAACCCTATTTGCAATAAAAAGGCTAACACATGCAAATAAAAGAAAGGAGAGACTCGATTACGTAGTTACAGGCTAGGGACTCATACAGCGAATACAAAGGAACACCCTCTTCTGAAGATAGCAACAAAGCATCATTTTCAAGGTTCTACCAGGGGTTTTCTCACACACCCACAATTAATTTTATTTAAAAGGGTCTGGAAAATATTTTCTTATCTTTGTCACAGTCCTGAAAGCAGAGAGCTCCCTTTCCCAGCTGCACTTAGGGATGAGATCAGAAAAATCCTACGTTTTAATATCCTTTTCCTAGTACAGATTCTTAGTAAAAAAAAGTTTTAGGCACTTGAGCTCCCCTCAGGGCCAGCCCTGCCATTAGGCAAAGTGTTGTTTCAGAGAGCAGTTATGAAAGGGCAGATTATTGTTCAAAATTTAGTTTGTTATTTTACTGCCTGTAATGGGGAGAAGTGTTTGTGAGCCAAAATAACATGGGTGGCTTTTTGTGTTATGCACCTTGACTTGGATGAGCATGCATGTGGGAGAATGCCATTTTGCTGCTCTGCTTCAGACAGCAAAATGTCTTTGATCATCTTGGTTCTTCTGCAAGGAAGAGATGGAGAAGAAGAAGCAGTAGCAGCATTTGCAAAACACTGAAGGCATTTTGGGAAAGATTTGAAAAAATAAGTATAGAATGGAGAGCTTTCCTGCATTTTTTTATGATCTAAAATGTGCTTTATATTTTGAAGTGTGGTGCCCAGTTTTCAGTCCAGTCTTCTTCTGAATTTTATTAATGGACAGTTCTTGAGTATTTATAACTATCGGAGTTTTCACTATCAGCTGGTCTGCCTAGATAGACACACTACAGTCCAATCTGGTAAATCTCATATTAGTAGGTGAAACAAATGATGCCATAGATGTCTTGGAAGAGTTCATAGAATAAAGCTGGAATTTATCTTCTAGTTCAATCCCCCACTAATGTAAGAAATCTACAGCTACAGAATCTCTAGCAGGGACATCTAGCCTCTGTTTAAAAACGTCTAATGAAGGAGTTTCCACTCTCTTCCAGCACATATGTCAGGAAGTTCTTCCTAATGTTTGATTGAAGTTTCCTTTCTTACTATTTGAACCCTGTGTTTCAGCTGCTAATTTGCAGAAAATGAGAGAATTAAGAAGGACTTTTCTGGTATTCCCATCAAACATACCTGGAAGGGTGGTTAGAGTGGGAGAAGGGTCTCCCACAAAGATTTTTAGAGCCTGTGTAGGCTGACGTATGGCCCATCAGACAGCCTTGACCTGAGCCACATAGACTCCTAGAGGTCATAGCCAACACTCTGAAATATGCTAGCACAGCTGTTGCAACAAGGGAGTTGTGTGCTTCTTGTACTCAGGCCCAGTTAACAATCCAGCTGCAACTTTTTGTACCAAATGATGTTTTCAAACACTCTTCAAAGGCAGTCCCACGTACAGTGCATTGCAGTAATCCAAACAAGATATAACCAAGGTATGTGTCACCGAGGCCAGATCTGACCTTTCTGGGAACAAGCAAAGCTGAATCCGGGTGTACACCCAAACCACAAACCTGTCTTCATGGAGAGCATAACCCAACCCAGCGCAGGCTGGATCCCTTTTCCCTTCTGAATGCCCAAGAGTATCTCTGTCTTGTCTGGATTAAGCTTCAATTTTTTTGTCCTTGTTAATGGAGAATACTGGTGAGCCTAGATCAGTGGTTCTCAACCTGTGGGTCCCCAGATGCTTGTGGACTTCAGCTCCCAGAAGCCCCAGCCACTATGGTCAATGCTCAGGGCTTCTGGGAGCTGAAGTCCACAAACATCTGGGGACCCACAGGTTGAGAACCACTGGCCTAGATGATTTTCAGTACACTTTGTTACCAAGATGTCAAACATATTGCAAATTCTGCTTGCAACTGTGCTTTGCAGGGGAAGGCAGGCTATGCTAAGCACCGTAGCTCACAGAGAAGCTTACCTAACACTGCTGATTAGCCTCTTTCAAACACTGAAATTTACAGGGACAGCCCAAGCTATGTTTCTGATTGAAATTACATACAAGATACTGGACTTTCTGTGTACAAAAGTCAAGTGTACTGGCAATTGAAACTTACTTCAACACATGTAATGAGACAGTATCTCTCATCACACCAGAGGCAGCAGGCCAGTTTAGGTGCTTTTGAACAGGCTTTGTGACACACACATAGCTGTCTTCTCACAATGGAACTGTTAGGGACTCAGGAAGAAAAGCCAAGGTAATGGTCCCACCACCCCCAGCATCTGATGCGTCATGTGGTCACCTTATTCTAATCCTATTTCTGTCCCTGAAAATGAACAAACATTGGTGGGAGGGCAGAACTGCAAGAACAGACTCCATCCGTGATTCATGCCCTCTCTTTTGAAGGCTCCTATATTCCCAGCTGTTTCTGTGGGAGGCTCTCCTTGCCTTCTGATCTGGAAATCTGCTTCTCCAGAGTTCTCAGCAACACCGTGAAAACTTTCACAGCACACATTTCTATATACAAGGATACTCTCACACCTTGAAATGAATACACATAGGCCAGGGTACAACTAGAGCCAGGGAACATTCCTCTTTGGGCCATGGCTCCATCCGGGCACTGCAGCTGCAGGATTCTTGGAGCTGTAGTTTAAGAAAGCAACTTTTCCTGAGTTCTGACTGAAGCAAGGGAATAAAAATAAATAAAAAAGTACTCTCATTCTTATATATTACCTTAGTTAAACTTTTAACAGACTACACTGAATGTCTTGAGAGAGCAACCAAAATGGTAAAAGGCCTGGAAATTATGCTCTATGAGGAATGGCTCAAGGAGCTGCGTATGTTTAGCCTGGAGAAGTTTAAGAGGGGATATGATAGCCGTGTTCAAACATTTGAAGGGATGTCATATGGAACAAAGGCTTGGACACATTGGCTTCAAACTTTAGGAAGAGGAATTCCACCTAAACATTAGGAAGAACTTCTTGACAGTAAGAGCAGTTCAACAGTGGAATATATTGCCTCAAAGTTTGGTGAAGTTTCCCCCTTTGGACGTTTCTACACAGAGGCTGGATGGCCATCTGTCAGGAGTGCTCCGATTGTGTATTTCTGAATGGCAGGGAGTTGGGCTGGATGGTCTTGTGGTCATTCCAGCTCTGATTCTCTTATGTTCTGGGGACAGGTAATGCCAGGACATAAGCAACATGAATTGTCACAACTGAGCAATTAACAATTTTTAAATAGTTTTGTTTTTTGCGCAAGTAACTTTTACAGATGCCTAGCATATATGCACAAACCACATACACAAAACCCTTGGGGTTAGCTATTTGAAGTCAGGCTGAATTAACTCCCTTCTTACGCCTAGCATGCCTTGGTATTTTAAGAATGTTGCGGGGGGATGAAAAAGTTAGTCATTTTTGGCTTCCTGATGCAGGTCAAAGGAGGAAGACTGGCAATCCAGATCCCAAAATCTCAGTTTGAATCCAGGATCTGAACAGCTTTCATCAAGATTGATCCAGATCAAATTAAGTTCAGATCCAAATTGGACTTTGAACCAATTTGGAGGGTCCACACACAGCCCTGATAAAAACGTTAAGATCTAGATCAGCTTTCCTCATCCTAGGGACCACCAAATGTTGTGTACCACAATACATAAAATCCCTAACCAGAATGTTCCCTGATGGATCAGTGGGAATTGTAGTCTGACACATCTGGAAAGCCCCAGGAATGTGGAGATTAATCTAGATGTATTCAGACAATTGGTATGCCAGTGCCACCAAGATGTCCCTTCCATGGCAATCATCCACTTCACTTACCAAAATAGCAAGTTTTAAAGTCTTATGCTGGTTGGGGGGTTGTGAGAACTGTAGACTAAAACAGTAATTCTCCTAAGCTTGGGCTGTAAGGTAAATAGGTAATATCTGGATTTTCCACCGCAGGTACCAAAATGTCTTTGGCTAAACCTGGATAGAAACGACGTTAAGATAGAGCCCTGAGACATCATCTAGTTTCTATTCCTGGGAAGTCCACTTTTCTGTTTACATTTCTAGAACCTGGAAAAGAAAGAAAGAAAGAAAGAAAGAAAGAAAGAAAGAAAGAAAGAAAGAAAGAAAGAAAGAGCTTCTAGCCAGCATGGCCAGACTGTGAACTTTTATCCCCACAAAAGGAACTTCTCCAAACTTTGCACATTTCTAGTGCTAAAAGCTAAAGTAAAAAAAACCAACAACTGAACCCTGAATCTTTTAAATCCAAATGATGGCAATTTTATTATAGTCTCACAATTCAACAATACATTTGTATCCTGGCATTTGCCCACAGCTACCATCCAAACGGCACCAAATCCTGTCTGATTTTGGAATCCATACAGGCTCAGCCCTGGTTAGTAGTTGGATGGTCAAGCGCCAACAAATACCAGGTGTTGTAGACCACATTTCAGAGGGAGGAACTGGGAAAAACCACCTCTGAGTATTCCTTGCATAAGAAAACTCTATGAAATTCATAGGGTCACCCTAAATTGACAGGCAACTTCATGGCACATACACACACTCCATGATAATTATTGCTGTGTCAGATCTAGATTGCCTTCCTGAATCTTTTATTTCATTTAGCAGATCTAACAAGCTAGACATTTATGCAAAAATTCCACCTTTCTTTGGGAAATTATATTTCTTATTATCTGTTTACTGATTCTGATTTACTATACATTTACTTCACACATAGCAACAAGGGACTTTATTCTTGCAAGAATATTTACGATGGAAGCAAAAGAAGTCACAATATTGAGAACAGTATGTGAAGGCATAGATTAAATTGTAAATCTTTATATTGTGAAGTGGATGCTATAAATGTTTTATTTGTCCTTTTATTGATTTTCTGAGTGAGTTGCAAACAGGGAATAATTTCAATATCTCATTCTTTCCTATGCAATGGATTCTTTTAAACTGAACCAAGCCTAATGTGGGGCTTAGGTGCGATCTGGATGTAACGACACAGAATGGAATGGATTTACTCCAGAGATGAACATAACTTTGTAATACAGAAATTGGCAGGCAGTATACTTGCAATATGTGTTACATTCACTGCATCTGTGGACAGCAGGCATTTTTAAACACATGAGGCATGTAACAGTATAATAATAGGTGACAGTATCTTCTTTGTATAAGATTGCTTCTTATCTATATTGACTCTTATGGGAATAAAGAAACATCATTTTCAACACAGTCAGCTAAGTTTTATTAGTATCTCTGGAATGCACAAACAACACATTAGACTCCAACTCCCATCAGCCTCAGCAGTGATAAGAGTTAGTTAGTTAGTTAGTTAGTTAATTTATTGCCTTTATAGCCAGTCCTTCTGCTGGGTAGCTGGGAAGAGGTGGGCATGTGTTAGAGTAATAGTAACTAACAGAGACCCCTGACAAGGTAGTGATGCAGATGTACCTTTCTTTGAGTTTGGTACACATTAGGAGAGAGCTGTGTTTGGGACTAAGCATCTCTTATTCACTTGGGTTATTTCTCCAACTATTCCTCTTCCATTTTCACCTTCCACATCATTCAGTTCCATGTGCTTTTCTTTGCCAGACCTTGCAAAAATCAGCCCCAGTATACGGATAATCACCACTTCATTTAGTGTCCCTGAACCTTCGCAACTGTCACCATGATCAGATACTCAAATATCTGCCCCTAAAGATTTTCTATACCTTGGCTCAGTCATTAATCTAAATGAAAAATGTAATCAAGAAATCAGAAACTTGTGAGTGAGAAATGGCCAATATCCAAGAGGTACAGGTCATATTGCAAACGTGTGTTGGCTAATTGACCACACCAAAGAATTTCAGAAGAAAATCATCATTTACCCATTACTGCAAGGATTGTGTAGGTAGACCATGGATTGCTCTAAAGCAGTCGTTCTTAACTTTTTCTTTACAAGGAACATCCTGAAAATATAATTTATTGCCAGGGTCCCTTAAGACTTAACTCAAGATTTAAGCATTCAAATATTTATTAAATGATTTTTGAGACAAGGATTCAAATCCCCACTCAGACACTGGGTAACCCTGGGCAGGTCACATTCTCTCAGCCTCAGAGGAAGGCAAAGGCAAAACCACCTCTGAAAAATCTTGCCCCTAAAAAACTCCTCTGATAGTTCACCTTGGTACGGCTGTAAGTCAAAAGTGATTTGAATGCACACAAAAACAAAGTGCTATTGATGGCGGGGGTGCCTTTCTAGCCGTCATGTCTTTCCCCTTTGAAAACTGAGTTGTGGTGACCCTATCATGGCAGTTTTCTTGGCAAGATTTGTTGCCTTTGTCTTTGGCTGAGAGAATGTGACTTGCCTGAGATCACTCAGTGGGAATTCAAACTCAGGTCTCCTGAGTCATAATTTGGGTGCATGCGCATGCCCGCCTCTGTGTCCCCTTGGTCAAAGACATGTCAGTGGGGAGTGGGTTGCTGAAACTGCTCAATTATTTGCAAACAAGGGAGCAGCTTGGGCAAGTGCACACTCCTGCCACTGTGTCCCTTCAGTCACAGTGCAGAGAGTGCAGAGGGACACGGCAACAGCATGCCCAAACTGCTTTTGTTTGCAAACGAGGGAACAGTTTCAGCATCTGCACCCCTACTTGCTGCTGCATCCCTGTTGCTGCCACTGCTGTTGGTGTCCAGCAACAGGGCTTTGCAGACCCCCACGAGGACTCCACAGACCCCAGATTAAGAACTACTGCTCTAAAGAAATGGGAGTGTTACACCTGATTGTCCTGATGCATAACCCATACTCTGGACAAGAGGCCACTGTCAAATTGGGAGTATCAAAACACAGAATGGGCAAGGCATTTCTGCATTTTATTACCCTGTTTTATTTATATGCAGAACATATAGAGTGGGATTAAATGAAAGGAAGGAGGTATGAAAATGAGGGAAAGGAACATCATCGATTAAGATATGCAGCTAGCACTACATTACTAGCAGAAAACAGAGAAGGTGTGGAACAACTATTCAAAGTGTGGTTACAATCTATAAAGTTCAATATAGCTTAGGTCCAGGCTATCTGAAAAACTGATTTCTATGATCCTACTTGAGCTTTAAGATCTTTGGAGGAGAGATTTCTTCCAGCCCTATCACCTTCACAGTTATGGATGCTGAGGACTCCGAAAAGGACCTTCTCAGTAGCTCCCAGGCTATGGAACTCCGTGCCAAGGGAGGCCCACTTGGCTTCCTCCCTGATCTCCTTCCACTAGCAGGCCAAGACCTTCCAATTTAAACAGGTCTTCAGGTTTTAATCATGTTAGGGTAATGCAAAGAGTAGGTTTTAATGTACCTTTGGTTGTCTTAAATAAAACATTTATTATAGTGCTTTTTCAATTTTTGTATTTCAGATTGTTTTTAGCTGTATTGTTTTAAAGTACGGTGCAAGCCTTTGGGGCCCAAATAGCAGAAAAATGGGATATTTTTGTTGCTGTGGCTGAGAGTGCCTTTGCACATTTAAAGCTTGTATGCACCCATTCCCTGAATGTCAGATCTGGCCACGGTGGCACATTCCTTAGTTACATCTTATTTGGACTACCGCAATGCACTCTCCTGGGGCTGCCTTTGAAGAGTGCTTGAGGGCTCCTTCTTACCACTTAGAATCAACTTGCCTACTTGTACTTTGTCTGTTATCATCTTGCTCTTGGGTGGCTTTAAATCACTTCCACCTTAGGGTTGTCCCAAGGTGAACCTATCCGGCGTATTTATTAGCAAAATTTTGTTCGGAAGGGGGTTGCTCTTGGCTGAGTGACTTGCCCAAGGCCACCCACTGGTTTTCTAGGATTCAAGCCTTTGTCTTCCAGTATCTTACCCCAACACTCACACCACTACACCACGCTGCCTCTAATACTGTATCACTTGAAGAAAATATATTTAAGTCTTCTTAACATAACTGATTAGCCTTTTAAGTTAGTGCACAGCCACAACTCACCTGTGTGCATTTTCACCTGCACTTCTCCTAAATACTAATATATTGCAAACCTATCATACACAATAAAAACACTGAAAAGTCATTGATTTAAATATAAGCCTGTAACATACTCCTGTATTTCCTGTTAGTACTGAGCCACCAGCCATTCACAAGAATAAAACATCGTTTTTTTTAAAAAAAGCAGTAACCTAGGCCACGTCCGCACTAGGCTGTTATAGCGCTGTTGTTTCACTTTCAACATCCTACGGAATCCTGGGGCAGGATTCCATGGGATGTTGAAAGTGAAACAACAGCGCTATAACAGCCTACTGCGGACGCCACCCTAACAACCACACAGACAAAGCAAACATCACTACTAAGAAAGCCGCGAGTCAGACATATATAAATCCGCCTCAAACCACGCGATAAGCGGGCTTCTCGCGAGACTTCCGGAAAGCGGCGAGATCTCGCGAGATCGCCCTGGCAGGTCAGCGGCCATGCGCGGCGTGGGTTTGTGTTGAAAGCGTGCCGTCCGGCCCGGTTGGGTAGGAGGGGAAATGCGAGTCATGGCGTCCCCGGTGGTAACCGACGGGCCCCCAGAATTCGGTACGCAGAAGGTTTTGGGGGTGCTGGGTGTCTAATTCTTTGGGGTGGTTTGTTTGTGAGCGTGGCGGGCGCCTGCTCTTTCCCCTCGCTCCAAGTCAAGAGTGACAGGGGTTCCCTCTTTGGGAAAACAGATGCGGGAAAATATCGGTAGCTGGCTTTGCTATTTGAGGCTTATACCTATTTTTTTCCTCTTATTACTTATTCGTGACTAAAGTCTGGCTATTCATGGTAAAGAACAGAACTAAACTACGGCTTGTATCAGGTTTTGTGAGATGGAAGACTATCACCTCCCAAAGGTGTTTGAACTCAGGAGTCACATTATTTGTGTCTTTATTTGTATTTCGCTGAATGTCGACCTGTTAATTTCTATCAACGTACTTTTTTGTTCGTGTGTTTTGCTTGTTAGTTAATGTCTAGTTAAGTTGCTGAGTGTGTAATTTGCTTTCTTTTTCTTCTGATGAATTTTCGATAGAGATTATTTAAAAAAAAGAACTGCAGGGTTTAAAGCATCCCATGTCAAACCTCGTGTCTGTATTTCTGTTGAAAGAAAGTTGTAGGCTTCTTAATACTGTTTCCGTCATTCCTGGTCCTGGAAAAAACTGAAATGTATGAAAGCAAGTTCATGGATGTATTGGCTCTCTTAACTTAATTCTCTGCCTTTCAGAAACCCTGCGTAGTTCGTTAGAAAATGTCTCCATTTCTTTCAGTTCTCCTGTAGCCTGGCGATGTGTTCCTTCATCACCTGTTATTAACATGTAAATGCTTAACAGATGGATCCTATAAATGTGTGTAATAACATCAGTTTTATTTCTCTGAGAAGTACTGGTGCAGGAGGAGTAACAGTTGCAACAGGCTTGAGGGTGTGAATATGTCTTCTCAGTGTAGGGAAAACACTGTTGAGAGTAGAAACTAAAAGTTGCTTTTATCAATTGGATTCGTTATGAAATTAGCGTTTACATGCTGAGTTAAATTGTGTCAGTCTACTCCTTTCAACCTCCTTTCTTTTGTGATTCCAACACTAGATGTCAGTGTTGGAATTTTAATCTCTTTTTAAAGCCAAGATTCTTTTTTTCTGAAATGAGATGCTTTAACCGTAAACATTTTACTATGAATTGCTGAGCTTTGCTCATTTCTCATCATGTCTTTTAAAACCTTTGTTCTGAGAAGAAAGCGTTTGCACAAAAGTACCTTGATAATTTACTTGAAAGGATACTTTGCTGCATATAAAATTTATTACAACAAGAAGGGGGTGGCAGGTCCTTGAGTTCTAGTAACTCCTCTTCTTATAAAGTCGGGAGAGATTTTTTGTGGCTAAGGATATTGTGCAAGTAGCAAAGAACTAAAATTGCCTCCCCCCCCCCTTAGACTCAGGCTCAGACATTCCAGAGGACAGCTTTTCATCTGGGGGTGAAGATCTGGTTGGAGGTGATGAAGATGAGCCTGCAGTTCTGGACATTAAAGTTGAAAATGCAGCAGATTCCAAAGACATGGAAAATACTGGCTGGGCTGATGCCATGGCTAAAGTGCTCAATAAAAAGATTCCCAAGAGTAAGTCCACCATATTGGTTAAGAACAAAAAATGGGATACAGAACGAGAAAAGGAAAAACAAGAGAGGCTGGAAAGGCGAAGACAGGTAAGGAAATAGATGTTGTACTAAAAGTATATTCACCAAACGCTATCAGCATTACAGACATGAAGAAGAGGGGCTAAGACGCACCTAAAACATTAGTTCGTTCATTAAAAAAGAGCGCTACTCACTTTAGTATTTCTTCTACACTTTTTCCTAATAGTGTCACTGTTAATCAGTTGGGACAGCAGTGTGTCACAGCCAGTTTGAATGACAGCTTGAATTTCTCAGTTTGCACTTGGTGCCTCAACAGTGGTGTAAGATAGTTGAAATCCATTGTGCATTCACTGGCTAGTGGCCACGTTGTAAGCATTTGTATGAAATGATGCTATAAGTTGAACTAATGTGGAATAATAACTGAAATAAGCCAGTAAGGTTTCAGCCACTTTTGCTCAAATTTGAATCAGATTAATTGTGATTGAGTCTCCATATTTAAATCTTTTGTTTTAGTACTGGACTATGGTGGATATTCAGCTACTTCTAGTATACTGAGCAAAACACTTAGAAGTGTTAGGACCCAATAACAGCCTTTATTAGATGAATATGGAGTGTACCAATAATTTGTGGTGCACTGTTGCTCTATAAACTAATTTGATCACCATTAGATGCACTTAAAATGAATTACCTGTTATTGATTTCATGCTTAAACAGAAATTGGGTTAGTTGTTTGATCCCAGGCCAGAGAACAGGCAAACATATGGATTCCATAGCAGTATACGTGCAATGCTAAAGAAGATAATTTGTTTAACTTCATAAAAGGAGGTTGTGGTAATAAGTCATTGTGTTTAAGAGAGTTCGGGCATGTTTAATTCATCATTCAGTTGTTTTAAGAAAGATTAAAATCTGTCTTGGTAAACCTCTTGACCCCGAAATGTCTGTTTATGTGTCTGTGTATATTGTGACTGTTAGGAAGAAAACGTGGCTTGGTTTTATTGTCAAAATCAAGATTTTTAGCGCACTAGAGGTGGTTCCCTCCCCCTCAACATCTGCTATTAACCTAACTGTAATCTGTCAGACCAAAAATACGACATAATCTGAGACTTAACACACACAGATAAGGGATTTTCTATCCGTGACTGCCCATAATGCCTTAATATTGCTTAAAATGGGAAAAGTAGCTCCTGTTTCAAACAACAAACCAATTCAAGGTCTGAAATGAAAATTCCTAAGGATATCTGCCTTAGAATTGCACCCATATACTCTGGCAATGAAGCTACATTCTCCCCCTCGCCAGATATATGTTCCCAGTATTTGGTTCTATATAATTACCAAAGAACAACTTATATGTACAGGCATACCTCAGATAACAAAGCCTCTGATAAAAAAGTTCCTTTTTGAAAGTCTTTTTATGCTCCCCCACCCTTCCTTTTCCTCCTCATCTTTATCAAGCTGGAGGTTTCTAGCATATTGACAGTGGAATAACATCCGGAATAACATTTTCTGTTAAAGTTATAATGCCCAGGAATGTGTTTGCTTTGTTAATTGGAGTATACCTGTAATGTGCAATTATATGGAACTTTGTCAAGTTGATAGGCATAAGAGGTCACCACAGATCATGGGCCACATGTAATTCTGTGAACATCATCAACTTTTTGATCTTCAAAAATGGCAACTATTGCTCTTGATGCCCTCTTGGAGCAGGCATCGTTATCTAAAACAAGGTGCAATGCCTTTGCTGGGTTTTCAAAATTGGCAGTTAACTCCAGTCATTTCTTGTTTAATTCTGGAAAGCTTACAGGTTTACTTCAGTTAACAAAGTAGATGTGTCCCTGAGCATTACTAGTACACCAGAAAATTCTGTGCTGTAATAACATGGAAATAATAGGGATAAATTCATGTAGCACAAAAAGGAAAAACAAGTCAGCAAGTTTCTGCAAACTTTTTATGCAGAACTAATTATATACACGTGTGAAATGAAGCAACCAGCTCAGATAAGCTTTCCATAAGTAAATAAAATTATTTTGAACATTCTAGAGATCAAGTAAAGGCTTCTTCCAAAGTGCATCAAGGGATGATTTTTTTCCCTTTCACCAGCCTTTGCTTATAAATTCCATTTGGTCCCCAAACTAATAGATAAGTATAAATCTTTCTACCTGCATGCTGTGGTTAGCTGATAAAGTAGGCTTATCTGCTTTCTGTTGCACTTATACATGTGCACTCAGTAAAGAATTTCGGAAGCAGCTGCTGTTTACCTTGCCTATTTTAGACAGGTGCACCCAACTATAGTAGGTTGGCTAGAGCAGAATCCTGCTTTTTTTATTTGTTTGTGTTGTTCCCTGCAGACATGTTGTTGCATATAAGAGCAAAGTCTGTGATTCTGCAGCACTCCTTCATTGTCACCCCAGTGTCAATGCTGCTAAAAAAACCACTCCGGCTAGTCAGATGACATGGAAGAGGGGGCTGGAGAGCATAAAAAGACTTTATAAAAAGGAATTTCTTTGTAAGAGGTTTTGTTAACTGAGGCATGCTTGTATTTATTTCCAAAATGAGATTCAACATAACTTATATTATAAAATATATCTGCAAGAATATCTATTTGTTAAAACGTTAGTTTAAACTGATTTAAAACACATTTAAATCACAGTAAAGATAAAAGTATATTGTACCCCATTAACAGACTCATCTGCCCCAAACCAATTAAAATCCAAACGGCTGTCTAAATAAAAAGGTCTTTACTTGTAGGCCAAAAAAGAGCAGTTACCAGGTCTTTCAAGGGAGGAAGTTCCTCAGTTGGAGAGTTGCCACCATGATAGTTTTCTCCTGTCTTCTCGCCAGACATGCCCGTGATGGTGGTAGAGCCAAGATAGAGCTCTTCCCTCAAAGAATCTTAAAATTCAGACAAGTTTCAGCATTTAATTGACTGCATCTTCACTGCCATTACAGAAATGATTGGTTAAAAAACGATTGACAAAACAGATGGGTGTGAAATATTTAATATTAATATTAATATTTTTGCTTCCAATTTCTGTCAGGCAATGCAGTTGGCTTTCTAAACAGATGTTAAGAGTCAAGGTTTGTAGTTAGAAGAATGCCAGGTTTCAAGAAAACCCTCAAGAGGCAACAGTCCCAAACCAGTCTTGAGAAACCATCAGTTTTGCTGGAAAGCATGGTACGGTCTGTGGTGGGCCTGGAAGTAATAGAAATGGACCACCGACCTTTGGAAGTGGTCTACCTTTGTTTTACATCTACACAGATTGTGTACAAGCAATCTGTTGTTACTCCTAGACCAAATCATTGGGAATACAGACATTGTATGCTGATTGCTGAAGGGAAACAGTCAGTATCAAAAGCAGGATGACTGGCAATACCTAGGACATGAAGCAGAGTATCACCTTTTAGGTCCAGCAGCATAATTACCTTGGATGCTATATGTAGTATATTCTTAACATTCTGATCTTATCACTTGTTCAGAAATTTATGTTTACAGTAAAAGTGTGAGTAACCTGGGACCAGTTCAGTTTAGATGACTGTCGGTTTCAAGACTTGAAAATACTTCCAAAGCAAGAATAGTCCAATCCTGAGCCACTAAAAATAAGAGAGTACTTGTAGATATAGAGACTGGACATTGTAATGTCTGATTGCCTTGAGTTGAAGGATAATGTCAGGCTGGAACCAAATTAGACAGCACAGAAAATGTATGAGATAGCATTTCATGTGTCTTTTATTCTGGAAAGAAAAGCTGGGGGGGGTGGAGACTGGGACACAGCAGGCAGAAAGACTTAACCTTTCCATACCACAACCCAATTTAAAAAAAATGTTTCCTCCAAAAAGTTGCTGTCAGCTGTGGAAGAGAAGCTGCCTTTAATGTTAAAGGTAGCTTTCATTCTGGGATGGATGGATGACAAGCAAGAGGGGTGTAGGGAGGAATAAATAAGGCATATGTCATTAAACCCTGTGAGATTCATGAGGTCGCCATAAGTTGACAGGCAACCTGAAGGAACATATATGAACAGACACCCACATGTGTCATTAAGTGCCTTGTGTAAGGGAGATGAACTGAAGGTATGGTGGCTATATATCAGGCATTAAATACCTTGATTAAACCTAGAGATTTGATGAGTCTTCCTCTTCCGAGATAGAAAAATGCATCATTTTGATAGCTCACCACAACTCCTATTGTCAAGCAACAGTCTGATGTGGAAACTGCTGGTCAAGTAATACTGTAGGTCATTTGGAGAAGGGAATCATAAGCCATCTTTGGCTCAAACCCCCTGTATCTTTTCACCTCCATTCAGTGATTTACACTTTCTTTTTTTTTAAAGGTCCAATGGTCCAGATTAACTATACGAAATTTGCACAAATTCTAAAATTAACTTATCCAGGATACAAATCTTGAAGTAAGTGGCATATTGTTGCCTGAATAGTGAGTTCTTTGTTCAAAATAAATAGTTCCTTGCCATAATAGACACCTCAGTGTGCTGTTAAGAAACTGTTGCTTTCTGTTGGGGCTGGAAAGCCTCTGTACCCAAATTTAGGAAACCTTTTAGAAGAATTGTTGTGGCTAGTATAGTTGGAGAGATTCATTGTTTAGCTGTTGTTGATCTAAAGATATGATGCTTAGCCTACAGAAATATTGTTTTAAGCCTAGGTGTATTGTTTGCATCTTTCTTAATTCTGCCCTGCATGATTTATCAACTTCACTCTCCTAAAAAACATTCTATAGAAGTATGCTGCATTTTTTAAATACCTAATGTGCTTTCACGTAACAATATTTATGATGCAGCTAGATAAAAAGCGGCAGTGGGAAATGATGTGCAGAGTGAAGCCAGATGTTACCAAAGACAGAGAAGTGGAAAGAAACCTTCAGAGAATTGCCACGAGGTAAGAGTGTGTGTTTGTACTTTTGAAAACAGATCTAAAGACATGCCTGAGTATTCTGCTTCTAATCAAATCGAACTCTTAAGAAGTGACTCGTGGGAGTCAAATGATTTATTCTTGGTCTTGTCTCATACAGTATCAAGTTCAACAAAAGATTTCAGAAGTCTTATGAAAGCATAAAATCTGGACAAGAATATAATGTGTTAAGTGTTCAACCAGCAGGAGTTCTGGGCCTTAGCTCATTGTTTCGTTAATTCCATGCTTTAAAAAAAATACAGATCAATCACTTCCCCCACTTTTTGTATTTCTCTAAAGTGCATTCACCAAAGCTCACTGTTCTTATGGTCAGATAACTGTCTTGCATTAACCTAGTATAGTACCACATGGCTCTAGTCTAGTACATATCCAGGATGTTCTCTTGGTCATATCACTGAGTCATATCACATGTTGTATTTCTCTTCATGCATGTACCTTAAAACTTTAGAGGTCCTAACAGTAATCCTCTGTTAAAACAAATAGAATTAAAAACAGCAATGTGATGAATGGAAGTAATAGGTAAAAATGGTATATGACCCTGGGAAAAATACAAAAAATATACAAGACGGGAACAGGAAGATGTTGGAAATGCCACACTCAGACTGGTACAATATATCATATCATATGGTCAAAGACACAAAGTTACTGGAAAGAAATACACAAAAATATAGAAAAAATCTTTCATATTCAATTCACTATGACTCCAGAAATTTATTTATTAAATATACTTGATGGAATAGATAATCAAACCGACAAGAAGTACTGGAGAATCATACTATATATGGTAACATCTGCAAGAATAGAATTTGCAAAATTTTGGAAAAATGAAGATATTCTCAAAATTGAGCAGCGGTTTGAAAGTATACAAGAGATGAAAATAGCAGATGCTCTTTAACGAAAATTAAGAAACCAAACAGAAGAAGGCATAAAAAATGAGTGGGCTCCAATAGATAATTACCTCCAACACAAAATATAATTAACAAAGAGCATTTGAGAATGAGTAGTTGGGTAAAAATACATTATTATATTCCAAAGGATTTTAAGAAAATATGTACTAAAATGTTAAGGTTACTTAATAGAATATCCAGTACTTAAGGACCTGGATTGAAGATTATTAAAAGACAAATGTTGTAGTACATAAACAACTGGTAACGTTTATGTTAATACTAAGATTCTAAGTAGAAGTGTAGGAGGATAAGAAAATACAGTAAACTTTCATGTATGTAGATAAAAATATGATGGAGAAACTGGTTTTAAATATTTGTTTTGTATTAAAATAATATACAAAAATGATTAATAAAAAAAAAGAATGCAAGATAGCTTCAAATAGCATACCTGTATCATTGTATGCAATACTTTACTACAAAAGTGTATTTGACAAACTGAATTCTTTGGAGTCCTTCCTTCTCCTGTTTTCATGTGTTTTATAGAACCAAGGGGCCATGGACATTCTGATTCTATAGCATGCGAGTAGGCTTTTCTCTCTATTTATTTTGGTGGTGCTGGTCTGAGTTTTTTTGTCAAAAAACAAAACTGAGTTTCATGATACACATGTAATGTAGAATCTTGATGTCTTTAAATCAAATGTCCCATAATATAACACCACAGTATCAACGTTCGCACTGGATTGTCTTTTTCTAAAACTGAATTTATTACACTTACATTACATTGAAAGGTACTCTATGGCATCACAAATTGTGGACCAGAATTGTCGTAACTCATGTTTTGGGCTGATGGCTGTACAGAATGTTCCCTGTGTTTTAAAAGGATGCAGAGAACCTAATAAAATTTAATCATGTGTGACATGATAATGACACTTGAAGGACTGCTTTCACCCCTTACAGCTTACTTGTACTTTTGATTGTATATGTAAATTTATTTTTCTATGGCATTTTGGAAGTCATATTGCGATAGCTTTCCTCTTAAAGGTAATAATAAATATCCATCTTAAAAAACAACTGTACTCTAGCACTTCTTAAAAACCAATCAGTTATCCTGCTGTTATCAGTCATTGCATCTTTGTGACTGTACATCATGTCTGAAAAATGGCTCTAATAATATTGTTCCCAAAATGATGTGTGTGTACCTATACTTCACTAGTTCTTTGATCTTTAGGGGAGTTGTTCAATTATTCAACGCAGTCCGGAAGCATCAAAAAAATGTTGATGAGAAGATGAAAGAAGCAGGAAGTTCTGACAGAAAGCGGGCTAAATTGATCTCATCAGTTTCAAAAAGAGACTTCATTGATGTACTGAGAGGAATGGAAGGAACAGAAATGGAGCAAAATGCTGCCAGGAAGACCTTAAAAAGCAGCCAGGTAGGCAGTGCTCCTTGGCACAACTTTCTGTCATAGTAAAGTCGGCCATTTGGTTTGCAGATCCACATAATTTTGCTTTCCTGGTACAAACATTCATTGCTGTTATAGTCAAGAGATTTTCTGCCCACATGATGGAACAATATTAGGTGTATTTGGTCAAGTGTATGTATGGAGAACGTGCAGCAGGTCTTGAAGCAATTGTCTTTCTGCATAAATTCATGGAAGAAATCTTGCTGTTAGAGGCACATGCAAGGCCATTAGAAGCATTTATGAACTGACATTAAGCCAGCATGAGAGAGTTGAAAAATCTCCCTCCCCCCAAAATAATCTATGATCTTTAACTGCAGTCTAACTATGACTCTCTGAAAGCAAACCTCAAGAGTATGGTTTTACTTTGTTTCTAGTTAAGTGGTTCCAAACAATGGTTTGCGAGCACACTTAGGTTCACACTTTATGTATTTGGACAAAAGAATAACTTGGTGTTCTGGGAAATCCTGCTTTATCATTAAAAAGCAGCATGCTAGCATTCCCTTCTCCTTGGCTCCCTCTGCAAGCAAGAATGACTAAGCAAGCCATGCATTTTCTATCCACCATTTGTTTTATTTTGATATCTGAATTTGTCTTTCTCCAAACAAGACAGTCTCATAAGCCAAGAACAAGCTATGGTTGATGATTGGCCGCAGAGAAAGGATTTGTGAGCCAAGGGTAGATCATTTAGCGCTGTGCGCAAGCTTGCTGTTTGTTACCACAAAGCCAGGTTTTTGGAGAATTCTGGCTTGTTTTAATACACAAATGTGGGTAGTTTATGCAAAATGTGGTTTGGCGTTATCTAAAATTCCAGCCTGAATCTGATATCATTTCTCTAATTATGGTTAGCTGAGTGCTGGTTGGTTGATTCAGCCCAGTAGGACTACCGATATTCTGAGCAGGAGGATCACACTACAGGAAATTGCAATGACAACATGGTGCTGTAATTGCCATTGGAAACTTGATCTTTCCTGTGCCTCAGCTGGCACTTACCCCTTCTGGCACTTACTATTGTCTTTGGTGGAATTCTGGCTAGCGTGATTTTGGGGCTGACCCGAGAAAGATAACTGGTTACACTGCCTTAATTTGGGTGGAGGCTCTGTCTGCCGTGCTTCATTTGTTTTTCTAAAAAGCTGTGTGGAGCTATTTTCCTTCTCATTACCTGTTTTAGGCTAGTTGCAGAATGGTTGCTGTCAATACTTTCCAAGAGAAATGTCTGACTTTTTAAAGTCATATGAGGACAAAAGATGTTGGACCCAGTAGGAATCTAAAGGGAGCAGAACCCAAGGTTTGAGAATCTAGAATTTCAGAAGCTGCATGTTTATAATCCATATTTGCATTCATGCTTGAACTTTGTACTCAGTAGTGGGTGGAATAATTCTCTTGGCCCCAAGCCATTGGAGTTAACTAAGAGCTTTCTTGTGCCAGCAAGAAATACTTTAATCAGTTGGGAGACAACAGTTTGTCATGTGTTCTTTGTTTAGTGTGCTTTTGGGAAGCATGCCGAAACACTCCGTGGCATGAAGAACCCTCTGAATTTCACTCAAGTGTACGATTAAAGTATTTTAAAAATTCATTGGGTAATAAGAATAACTTAGAGTGTCGCCAAGTGTTCATTTTTTTTCTAAAATCTGTCCACTTTGCTTGATTTCAAAGGCTGGAAGATTAGAATAATAATGGTGCTTTAATAGGAATTATTTGCTAGAAGTGCTGCTGTTCGAATCATAATCCATTCATATGCAAAAACTGAAACCTGACTTATAGGCAGGTTGCAAAGCCAGTATTGTTGCCAGACTTGGTTCTTTGGCCATGATCATCTTCTGCTAAAAATCTTTAAGGCAGTCTAAGATAGTAAGCCTTAGGCAATATGGAAGTTAGGAGTGATAACATTGGTGTGTTAATGGCAGAACTTTAACAAAGTGCCATTGTTATACTTGAACCATTGGTTATATAAGAAGACTAAGGGCTTGATGCTCTTTAGCCTTCTTCAGCTTGGAAAAGTACAGAATGAGAACCAAACATACCCTCTCATAAAGTTTTTTCTGATTGTGGATTAAATGGGGAATACACAAAGTGCCAGAGTATTTGTGTATATTACCTCTTTGTTATGTGATTTTGCCAAGTGGAGAGAACATGTACCTTGCTTACAGAACTGCTGAAAACAAAATGTCTACTGGTGCACAAGACACTGAGTCAAACTTCTTGCAAGAGTAGAACTGAATTGTCTTGTTTGCGTGATAAACACCCACTGGGCCATTAGTTTACTGTGTTCTTTCCTCCTCAGATATACTAGAAAAATGCATATTCCATACCAGAAGCTTTTCCCAGCTTCTTTTTTGCCCCTCTTGACTAATATTATAAAGCCAGAGGGGGGCACAAAGTCTTGGATTTTAGATTTTTCAAATTTCAGTCAGTCTCTGCCCTTTCTGAAATGTCCCATTTGGTCTTTCTCCAACTTGGGGCCCTCTGTATGTGTTGGACTGCAATTTTCTGAATCAGCCAGCCAGTCTGGGAATTCTGGGAATTGCAGTCCAAAATATGGAGCAAAATACACCAGTTTAAAGAAGGTTGATGTAGGCTGTTGTAGTTATTCACCACTCTTCCCTAATTTCAAAGTGCTGCAACTTTTTAAACTCAAACCTTATGCCATTGTTCAGTTCAGTCGACCCTTTTGTGGGGGGTTTTCTGTACTGCTTTATATCAAGGCTGGTTTAGTTCTGTGTGTGCTCTTCATTTTTCTAAAGAAACAAATTTAATTTAGGAATCAAAGGGTTAACATCAGAGAGGGACTCTACCTCTGCATACAAGAAACTTAGAGAAGAAACATGCATTTATTTATAGGCTTCTTTTCCATAGTAAACTGTGCCCACAGTGGCTCACAAGAGGCTTGAATGTATTGGAATACATAAATCTCTTTTGTTCATGTGTTGCAAAATGTATTATTAAATTCGGTGAAAGTCAGATCAAATGATTCAATAAATATAGGATCAATTGAACATAAAAAGTCAAATAAGCTAGACATAAGTATGACTTGCTCTGTGTTATATGTGTATCAATTGAGAAGTGCCAGTGATAGTAAGTCTTCTTTCCCCAGGTGTTCTGGCTGCCCATGCTGTTCTCATTCACAGTAAAACCCATTATGGAGGAATGTTTTAAGTTTACTACATCATTTATGGGAGAAGTAGTTAATATCTCAACCTTTAAGTTGAACCATGGAAGATAGAATTCATGTAAATACCTCCCAGGGTAGTTATATTTCAGTTGAGAGATACTGTTGTAACGTGTTAATACAGGGAAGGCTTTATAAAGTTGGATTTTGGCCATACATTGGGAATTGGCCACCAGAGAGAACTGATGAGGTCTGTCCTGCTGCCATGGAGAGCAAGTAAAACTGATGTCAGAGTTGTGTTTGCATTTTTGTGCAAAGCGACCTTGTGCTTTTGTTTAGTGTGGGGCGGCTTGTGAACATATGGATCTTAAGTTTCACAGCTGCTTTGAGCATACCCATCTTTCTCTTTTTAAGCTGTCAAGAGCCACACTTATAGATTATGGTGGGAAATGGAAAGAATGTGCTTGAGCAGGGGAAAAAAAGAATGAACACCTGACCTTTTCAATACAGTCTGGCTGTCTGCTTCAAGACAGGATTGCCAGCCTAAGTGGCCACACAATAATCCAATCTGCTGGAAGTTGTAGCAAGACTTTCTCTCCCGTGCCAGCACTCTCCAGCCATTGATTTTGCCTGATAACCAGTGGGTTACCTAGTCCTCCAGAGGCGGTTTGAGTGCATGAGAAACCACCCTCTACCATGTATCTTGGATTCTGACATGCCATCAGCAGAGTACCTCCAGACTTCAGTAAATGCAAGTGGTGGCAAACAAGATGTCACATTCAGGAGACCTATGTAGAGGGAAAAATCAAATACTTTATTTCATCATGACACTCAGATTTCTTGTAATCTGAGATAGATTGTGGAGGCCATAGTGTAAAAACTGAGTATTCCTTTTATGATATTGAGACCTACAGTTTGACACAGGAGTTCTCATCAACAATTTTGAGTTCAGTTCAGTATATTGACATGCAGTCCTTGAAGTATAAATTGCACCGTTGTGTAAGCAAGAGGTGGGCAACTATATGTAGGGGGAGAAATTCTCCTCCCCGCTGATATCCCCCTCAGTGGTGTGCAGAAAATACCTCCTTTCTCAATCATCCCAGCCAGATCACTTCCCATCTCCATTTTGACTGTGATACAGCTGAAAAAAAAGAGAAAGGTAATTCCATTGTTTTGCTAAAAATATTTTTAGGCATGGGCTGAGATGGAACTGTGGTCTGCAGAAATGGTCTGAAGGGCACGGGCAGTTCACAGGCCACCATATTCTCACCCATGCAGTATAGCATCATCTCTACAGTATTCCCAGTAATTTTTAAGGGAGTGGAATGACACATGCTAATATTTTTTGGATGAGCACAAAATCACACTTTTATGTTGTGACTAACGTTCTTCTATGGTACTAATTTTTTAAATGTCAGCAAACTCCAACTCTTTAGGAATAAAGTGTGATCCTTCAGATTTTGCTGGATTTCAGCTTCCAGAGGCTGCAATCTAACTAGGCAGTAGTAAAGAATGCTGGCAGTTGGAGTTCCAACCACACATAGAGTGCTCCAAATTGACCACCTTTAAGTCAGGACCTAACCCATTTGCAGCAGAATGAGGTGGTACAGTCATGAGGCTTTGAAATAGACTGTACCACTGCAAATGCAGGATATTCCTGTAGCAGGAAGGGTAGGCTCTGCCTCTTCCAGTATAGTTGGACTGCAGCTGACATCAGTGTTAGTGCTGGTTATGGCTAATTGGAGTCAGAATCCTGCTACAGCTGGAGGATCTCAAGTTACCCATCCTAGGCTTCAGAAGCTTGCTTCCTAATATAGAAAATCAGCATTTTGGAGAGGGAGCTGCTTCTCCCTCAACACATACAGTTGAAGCAATGCATTCCTGTTCTACTCATAGATCTAGTCCTACCATGCTGGTTTATAGTCACTGGCTGAGTGGGTTTCCCCGTTGCTTGCTTTCCTGTCCTGCTGCAGCATGGCTGTATAGTCTGCTCTTTAAATGCTGGTCCATTCTGGTTTACAACTATAGCCCCTCCAGCGTGTCTCATGTGCTCAGATGGGAGTAATTATGCTTTTGAGTTGAATCCAAGGACTTTGCCTTTCATATCATTAATGGATCATCAGAGTATTTCTTACTCCTTTCTGAACCTGCTGACTTCTATAACATCCCCCCTCCACAAGGTACATAAAGCTTGTTTCTGGATAGGATCTTGTGGTCTCTCCCTCTTCCCATTTCTCTTATCTGGAAAGCCTCTTAGGAGGAGAAGGCTGAAATGACTTGAGTAATGCTGTTTAGGGTGGGGTAATTATGAGTGATTGAAGACTTGAACATTCATATTCTAGAGAATGTTGAACACAGTTATCTGGAGCATGGCATCTTTCAGAAGTAGATTGAAATGTAATGCTTACTTCATCTTTTCTCCCCAGTTATGCTTCATAGGTACTGTCATCTAACAATACTGTGTGTGTGTGTGTGCTGAATATATGAAATCTTTATTCTTAATAGTATAAGGCTAGTTTGGCTTGCCAGAGACACCAGCCCTGCCCTGGACACGGAACTCATGGAGTTGTAAGATAGCAGCTCCTGGGAGAGTGGGGATGGGAGCCAGGAGATTCTTTGGGAGTGGGGGAGCATGCAGGCACTTGGCAAAGGAGAAAGAACAGGGCAGGCTGAACATGAGCCAAAGAAGAGGATCGTGTTGATGACCCAAAGATGACTTCACCTGTGTGCCTTTTGAACTAAGGTCAGATGCCAAGAAAGTCCCCTTCTCTGCAACACTGAATGTTGCACAGTTATTCACCACAATACAGCCTCTTGACAGTTTAAGACAGTTTAATTTTTTACTGTGTTGCATATACCACAGATGTCTGTGTAGTTGAGGGGTGGAGAACCTCAGACACAGTGGATAAATCCAGCCCTGTGATGGCAGCAATCTGGAGCTCTGGGCTTGCCAAGGTGATTATATCCCCTTCCCCACTGTATCACTGTTCGTTGATTTCCTACCTCAGGTTTGGTTCCTGTTCCAAAAGACTGAAGTTGGTGTTAGACTATTGCTAGCCATTTGCCTCCAGCCACCACTGTAATGCATTTTCCAGCTACAGTTTAGTCAAGGTGTATATGAAGACAGATATTACCCCATGCTTTTTATTTTCTTTTGGGGTATGTGGATGAACTAGAGATGTCTAAGCAATTATTCTCGAATGTGGAGACTATATGTCTTCAAGTAAATATCTCATCATCTCCATCTCGGCTGTAGGCACTGTAGTTCCTTATTTGCCTACTGAACTCTCCTTCTGCTCTTATAATGCATGATCTATGGTAGTACTTGGAATTACTTTAGTAGTCTGGAAAGCAAGAATACACTATAGAAATATGCTACTGTAAAAACATACTAAACGATGACTGTGATAAATCAGCTACTTGATTGCCTCATCTACAAATGATCTGCTTTTGTGCATGTATACATACATAATGTACAGACCTAAACTAACAACTAGCACTTTGGAATATTTGTCAAGGGAAGCTCTGCTTGTTACCTTAATTCCCCCCACGTATTCTTGCCAAGCTAGTTCTTAACAAAGCAACACCTAAATAGGTATAGGGAGGGGTACTGTGGAACAACCTGTGATACACATCATTTGATCTTGTAGGTGCATTGTGCACAGGCATCCAAAATATCTAATCCAATTAAGACTGCTTTATTGAACTATAGAAGAAGAATAGTGATATTCTATCTGGAATTTTCACTTGACATTAAACCAGCCACTTTAATTATTTCTGTGATCATGGTTGTCTTGAAACTTCTCGTGTGTGTATACTCATTTCTTTTCTCAAAGTATTTTTTTTAATTGAAGAGGGAAAAATGGCAAGGCTGGTGTTCTGAAACCATTTAGATCTTCATTTTGTCCAGTTATAGACTAATATCACTTTACTAAACCAGATATAAATGAACTAAGAATTCTTAGGCTTAGTTAGTTACTCTTTTCTGATGCCAAATTGGTTTCTAGGGTTGATGATGTGTAAATAGGTGAGTACATTTTTTTTTTTAATTTCCAGACATCTTAATGTCAAATTCCTTTGGGATCAAGGAAATGCATCATGTCCAATGACACGAGGTAGAAAGCTTTTAGTTTTTAATTTTTTCAGTTAGCAGCAATAGTGACCATCTTAGTTAGACAAACCTAGGTAAGGTTTCAATTTAGGTTCCTCTAGTGTGGCTATAGCTGAGAAGTTACTTTATTGGACAACAACTCTGAGAGTAGGGAATTGTGGGAATTAAAGGGGGGATACTTTGCTGAGCCCAGGACTGTAAAATTTTCAGATCCATCTTTTACTAGCTGTGGTTCTTTGTAGGTCCAGAGTTGGGTTTGAAAGAGGACAAAATGCTAAACTGGAGATATTAAAAAATGGATGGGAAGCCTGAATTGGCCGTGCTAGATATTTGTGTTGGATCCCGTGATAACTTACTGCATAAAGATCTTATTACATTTTTACTTTTGGCTGCCAGACAAGAAATTACCAAGCAATAGAAAACAGTACTCATGTCAGACAGCTGGTATGAAATAGTATGGAATCTCACTTTGGTGGAGAAATTAACTTCCAAGTTAAATATGTACAAGGAAAAAAGATACAGAAATCTTCATAGGAACATAGTCCCCCTTGAATTTGTTTTGTGAATCAGTTGGAAGAGTAAAAGCAGCAGGCAGTCACTCACCTCGTTCAGGCATACATGGGAAGATACCATTGACTGAAATATATGTGAATTTGTAGTTCTTTGTCTGCGTTTGTGCCACAGCATTGTTTCTTCATATTGTAACGCATCTTCTTCTAATAATGTTTTTCATTTAAAAAAAGGATGTGAAAACTCTCAGTCTTCTCTTTCTGGCCGTGCTGGAACAAAAAAGCAGGATGAAGGGAGTAGTGTTGGAGCTTGAGTTTTGTTCAGCTTCGTTCCTTCAAAAATGAATGCAGTATTGAATCTGATGCAGCCAAAGAATGGTGTAATACCATTCAAACAGTTTCAAAAGTTGATCTCCGCTTTTTTTGATGCCTGTAGTTTTGTTAAATCTTTATGTGGATGGTGATGAATCGCATAAGGTTTGTGCTTAGTAATCTATATCCCGTACACAACTCTTTGAATGTATATTCACAGTTCTCTGTGCCTGCCTTTTGTCTTTATATTGTAAGGATAATGTCTAGGAAGTATCTTTGTCAGCTTCAAACATTAACAAGTTATTCCAGCAAAATATTTTTCAAGTTAAACTTTGAATTATTCGAAGAAGAAAAAAATATATGTGCATGTTACTGTTTCTTTTTCCTTATCCGCATCCAATGCTAGTAGAGAAGCTTTTTAGATGTGTACAACTTACAAACTGAACACAGCAAATATCCCTAGTTGTATTTATGAAATATGTGTTAAACATGCTAAATTCAAAGTAAAAGGTTTAAAAGCCATTCACATCAGGCTAATATTGTAACACAGCTGTCTTTGATCTACTACCATCCAGAGAGGATAATGGGATTTGTAAACCACCAGTTTGGGAAGGCAATGTTCGGGAAGATTGTAAGTGGTTGCTACATGCTTTAGTTCTAAATATTGGGTTAGCTGCCTTGTGTGGTGGGATGGGAGGCTGCAGAAAACACTTGCTGCATCCCTCAAAGTTGAAAAGATTCTGCATCCTGATGTAGAGTCCTCTGAAGATGAATTTGTCTCTTTCCTTCCCTTCTTCTTGATTCCAGTTGTATCTGTCAACCCTTCAGACATATTACACCCATTTATCTTGGGTCCTTTGCAGTAGCCAGGCAGTGTGTGATCTCAGATGCCTCCTTATACCAAATTTGCAGTCTAGTAGAGGAACTACTAATCGGCAGCATGCACTGGGAATTTTTTTTATCTCTTTCATTCCCTTTAAAAATGCTTTGTTGAGCTAATAACTTAATTTCGACCTGGAAAGATCAGAGAGGCCTTGGAATTTGTTGGCAAAGTACAGTCTTTTCAAGCCTTGTATATGGCCCATATCACAAATTGCTTCATTTAGGAAGCGGTACAGAATGGCCAGGATTTGGCAGGCGCTTCTCCAGGGAGGCCAAGGGCTAAGCTAGCATAAAAATGGATTCTTTCCGATAGACGGCCTGATCTTTCCAGGTCAGGATTAAGATGTTCAACAAAGCGTTATGGCTTCATTAACCCTACCTGGCTCATGAACAGAGAGTTTAGACCTTAGTACTGCCAGTCTCTCTCCTGGCTCTGCAAACATTCCCCTCACCAGGAGTACGTTCTGATTTTTTTTTTTAAAGGAGTACTGCAGAGAATTTTAAGACTGTTGAAAAAAAACCCTTAAATTTAGTGATGCAGATGTAATGAGTCTTTTCCCCCTTGGAACAATGAAGCCCTACTCTCTTAGTACTAATCTCTGTTATAATTTAAAATGTCTGGTTCTCTGACTTCAATGCTATACAAATCTACATGCTGGATCATAGAGTCACAAAACTCTAATGGAACTTAATGTTACTTAATGGAACCAAAAGGAAGGCTGTAATTAGATTTCAGACCTTTCCCATCAACCACATGGGTGCTTCATAAGCAGATACTTGATCTCTGCATTTTTGACTCTAGAACCTGCATTTGTTGATTTAATTTTTTCCTGTCTTTCTGCTAACACAGGATTCAAGGTGACCTGCAGCTATTTAAGACAAAGTATGAAAAGATAATTTACACATAGGTTGACATCCCATGCATTTTCATGCAGGTTCAAAACCTGTCAGCAGACTGGTGTTGGGGGAGTTTGCAAGGAATATAATGTGGAGCAAATTTTAAGGATTGTCAGTGCTCCCTGTCAGACTTCTGTTCAGTTCTAATCACTTTCAAAACCATTGGTATCAACATTTGTGACATGAGCCATAGACGTTCCAAAATAATTCTGTACCCTGTCTGATCTTCACAGGTTGGGATTAAGTTGTCAGTTCAATTTAGTATTCTCTTTACAATCCTAAGTAGTTTCTTAGTGTTACATATTTCTGAACACAAACTTTTAGTAATAGGTTGCCATTGTAATAATTGGTCTGATTATGAACGTCATAGAGCCCTACAACTATAGTGGCACACTGTGCACAGGACCCTGCTTTAAAAAAAAAAACAATGAAAATTTTAAGTATGATTACAAAAAAAAGAAAAAAGAAAAGGATAATGCATACTGTGTAAAGAAAAGGTTCAGTATATACTCTGATGCAAGTTAGCCATATTTTCAACTGTACATTTTGTTGGAGTTGACATTTATTTTTTTTAAAAAAAAATTTATTATTAAAATAGATTTTATTTGATATAACAAACAAATATCGACATCATACTAATCTACACACTTTACACAAATACACTCTTAGACATCTACAAACCTACAGACAAAACAAAACTAAACAATAATCTAATTAACCAATTATTACCCCATATCCCACATAATAACAATACCTACTCATTATACTACCTACTCCTCAACATACAACATACAACCATACCTAAAAAATTTCTACACCTTAAAAAAAAAAAAACTACTTCTTTCCATGAGCCATTGGGTGCTACTGATGCTTAATCTTCTTTTTCTTAATCCTGCTTTCTGTCTTCCATTTTTCTAAACTTCTTACTCCACTTATTTTACTCAATTTTAATTCTTTATTATCTAATTATCCTATAACCCATATGATTTTTTGTATATTCCTTTACCTCTTGTGCTTACCTATCTTTAAGCTACTTTTCTTATTTAATTAGCTTATTTTGGACTATAATAAAATAATATTATCTCTATTAAAAACCTACCAAACCCTCTTTTTCTCCCTATTTTTCCCTCTCCCGTTACTAACCTAATTGTATAATCCCATCAAGGCATGTTCTCCCCATTTCCCTATCCACATAGCATCCAATACATCCCATTCTTTTCTAAAAATAACATTCTTTTTTCTGCATTTTAAAGTTATTTTATCCATGATTGCTACGTCATATAATTATCTATCCAATCTTCTACTGTTGGGTTTTAAATATTCTTCCAGTGTTTTGCGTAAATAATTCTAGCTGCATAAATCATATAATATAATATTCTTGGGTTTTTCTTCCTTATCTTCAAGTTATCTCATCCAGATATTTAATAAGTATATCTCTGGTTTCATCGAAAATCTAACCTTTAAATATTCTTCTATATGTTGATGTATCTGAACCCAATATTCCTTAGCTTTCTTACATCTCCACCACATATGAAAATAATTACCTATCCCTTGACATTTAACAGTTATTAGATTTTTTACTCTTCTGCTTTTTTATTTTTGCGTAGGTAAAAGGTCCCATCTGTAAAATTGCTTAAAGAAATTTTCTTTCATATTATAACATTTTGTAAATTCTTGATTTTTTTCCCCATACATTCTCCCATTCTTGTAATGTTATTGGACGACCTATTTTTCCCCTTTTTTCATAATTTTAATTACATCTTCTTCTAATTCTAAATTCAAAAGTAATTTATAAATTTTACTAAGAGGTCTTTTTACCCCGGCTTCATTATTACATCAAATTCATTATCATCCATAAAATTCCTTTTTCTTTCATTTTCTTAAATTTTTCCCTCAATTGTATCTAAGTAGCCAATGGTTTTAAACCATCTTTAATTAATTATTCCTTACTCTTCAACAAAATATTTGTCCCTACTTTCTTAAGCATATCTTTATAAATTATCCAATTTTTATTTTTTATTTTTTCCAAGATAAACGCCTCATGTGGGGAGACCCAATATGGTAATTTTGTATATAATTTATTTCTTACTTTTATCCAAATCCTCAATATTGCCTTCCTAATAAAATGATCCATGAATATCTTATTATTTTTTTGCTTTTCATACCATAGGTATGCATACCAACCGAAATAAAGGTTGAAACCTTCTAAATTTAACAATTTCGAATTTCTTAGTGTTATCCAATCTTTTAACCAAATTAATGCGGAAGCTTCATAATATAATTTTAGGTCAGGATTTAGTCCCCCTTTCTCCTTTACTTCTTTTAAATATTTCATTTTAATTCTTGGCTTTCTGCCATTCCAAATAAATTTACTTAGTTCATGTTCCCAACCTCTAAATGGTTTTTCATTAACTATAATAGGTATATTCTGAAACAAAAACATCATTTTGGGTAAAATATTCATTTTGATAACTAAATTCTCCCTAACAATGATAATTTAATTTTTTCCATTTTTCTAAATCACACTTAATTTCTTTCCAAACTTTTTTATAATTATTATCAAATAAATCCAAATAATTCTTTGTTAACAATACTCCCAAATATCTAATTTTTTTATATTTTGTCCGATTTTTCAGTTAATTCCCTTTCCTGCATAGCGTCATATTTTTCGTAATTATCAATGTTTTTTCTCATTTATTTTGAATCCTGCATCCCCAAATTGTTCAAAATTTCCCATCAATGGTGAAATACTTGTTAGAGGGTCTTCTAAGATTATCACCAGATCATCCGTGTAAGCTTGAATTTTAAACTCATATTCCCTTATTTTTTTTCCCCTTTAAAATTTCCCCATTATTTCTTATTTTATTAATCAAAATTTCCAAATATATTATAAAAAGTAACGGAGGGGGGGCACCCCTGTCTTGTTCCCTTTTTTACCTAAATTGTTTTGATCTTTCCCCATTTTACTTTTAAACATGCTTTTTGTTCATTATAAATCGCTTTGATCCAATTTTTAAAATCTTTCGCCAATGCCAATCTTACCAATTAACTCTAACATAAACTCCCAATTTACATTATCAAAAGCTTTTTTGCATCTAAAAAAATTAAAGCTACTTTTTTTGATTAAACTTTTGATAATATTCTATAATATCCAAAACTACCCTAATGTTTTTCCCTTAAATACCTTCCAGGCAAAAAACCATTTTGATCATTTAATAATTTGTAAATATTTTTTTTTCCTGCAAGAATCAAAGCAAAAATTTTATAATCAATGTTCAAAAGGGAGATCGGCCTGTAATTTCTCCTATCTTCTTTATCCTTCCCCTCCTTTGGAATTAATGCAATATTTGACTCTTTCCACGAGTTTGGGAATTCTCGGTATTTAATAGATTTTAAAAATTAGCTAATAAAGGTTCAACAGCTCCTGAAATGTCTTATAAATAAACAGTAAACCCATCGGGGCCAGGGGTTCCCCTACTTTTAAACTTTTAATTGCCTCTCCTATTTCTTGAGTCGTAATTGGTTTATCTAATTCACTTTTTTAATTTTGTTATTTTACTGATTTCACTTTGATGCAAATATTTAAGAATTTTGTTTTTTTGTTCTTTTTATATGCTCCTTTTTAACAGTTCCTCAAAATCTCCACAAAAACTCTTTTTTTTTTTGCTTGTTGGCAATATATATTCTGTCCTTCTCTAATTCACTAATATTACTTTTTTTCCCTCTTTTCTCACTTTATATGCTAACCATCTTCCTGGTTTGTTAGCTTTTTCAAAATTTCTTTGTTTTACGAATCTCAGTTTTTTGTCAATTTCCTCTACCGCCAATACCATTAACTGATTTTGTAATACTTTTATTTCCCTCTGAATCTTACTATCCTGAGTTTTTTTTTTAATTCTCCTTCTTTTTCCTGAAGTTTTTTTTCTATTTGTTTTTCTTTCTGTTTTCTACATTTTGCTATCCAGGCTTGGTGATTATAAAAAAAACCTCTCATTACTACTTTACTTGTTTCCCATACAATCTGCGCTGATTGGCCTTTATCTCATTTTTCTTAAAAAAATTTTTATCTCCTTTTTTGCTTTCCCTATTATAACCTCATTATGTAATAAACTATCATTTAACCTCCAATAAAACTTATTTTTCCGTATTGAAATGACATTAATGTAGGACAGTAATAGATATTGTTCGGGGGAGTATTTCTATCTTTGTAATATTTTTTATCATTTCTAACGGTGCAAAAAACATACCAATTCTGGACCAAGTCTTATGACGATCAATAAAACGTATAGCCCTTTTTCTTCCCCTTTTATTTTTCTCCATACTTCTACTAATGATAAATGTTCCAACAAATCAAAAAAACTCTTTGGTAATCTTCCCTGGTTGATTCTATTCATTTCCCCTCCTTTATGATCTATCTATTACGGGATTTAAAACCCCCATTAGCCCCCCATCAAAATAATATTTTGATTATTTTTCTAATAAATTTTCTAAAGATTTCGATAAAATTTAATTTATTTTCTGATGGTCCATACACTGCCACTACTACCAATTTAAGATCCATAATTGTTACCTCAACCGCAATAAAAATCCCAATCATCACTATATAATTTTTTTGCTTCATATTTATTTTTTATGTAAATTATTACCCCCCCCTTTTTTTTTTCTTATTAGATGATGAAAAAAAATGTCCTAATTTTGGATTCTTAATATAATTTAAGTCTTTCTCTTTTATGTGGGGTTCTTGAATTGCTATAATATCTAAATTAAGTTTTTCTAAGTAATGAAAAATACACCTTCTTTTGTAAGGGGAGTTCATGCCTCGAACGTTCCATGATAAATTCTTATCTTCATTTTCTTTTATTTGTTTATAAAGTTTAGTCAATTTCTTCCTTATCTCCTCTGGCCTTCTAGTTCCAAAAACTTTTTAACTACTTCTTCCTCACCTTCTTCTTTCCTTTTTCTGCTGCCTCTCCTTCTTCTTGTTCCCTCTCAATCTTCCTCTTTCCCTTTTTCTTCCAATTCTCTCTCTACCCTTAATTCTCCTTTCCCCATTCTGCTTCCAATACCGGTAATATCTCTCCATGACCTGTCTCTTCCGATCTGTTCAATTCTTCTTTATATTTCTTCCAGAATTCTCTCGCTTTCACTGTAGAATTTAACACAAACCTCTTCTGTTTCCCTACAAATGAAATTCCCTCCATCCTTTCCCAAGATACCCTTTTGCCTTGTAATCTCAGTTGTTGTGTCAAAAAACTATATTCCCCCCTTCTTTTTAACAAAGGGCCATGACATCTTTATACACTTTGACTTCATTTCCTTCTACGACCAATTTTTTTTGAGTAATACATTAATGACCACGTCTTTTACCCTTTCCCTCAAAAAAAAACGATGTCCCGTGGTATCTTTTTTTCTTCACCCCATAGAATTAAAAAAAAAATCCTATCAATTTCCAGATCTAACTGATCCGGTGACCATCCTATAAATTGTGCCGAAGGTCCAATCAATCTCTGATACAAATCTTCTTGTGTAACTTTGCCCAGCCCCCTAATCTTAATTGATTTATTTCTGTTCTTACTATCCATTTGTAGTGTCATTCTTTCCAATTGTTCTGTTCCCTTTCAGTTTTTAGCCTCCATTTTAGTCGTCCTTTCTTCCATCTGCTCCACCTTTTCATTCACCAATTTTGGTTCCTTAGAAATATTATCCAATTTCATGCTAAAAACTTAACTCTCTTTTAAGATCTGTTTTTATTTCTACTCTCACTTGTTTCATTTCCGTTCTCGTTTCTTTCATCTCATTTTTAAAAATCATTGTTAACTTCTTTATTTCCTCTGTAAAGTCTAACTCCATCTTTTGTGTCGTGTTCAGTTGTTCTGCTGTTACTGTTTTTTCACCCATGCTAGGTAGTCTAATCTCCATAGAAGCTCTTCTCTGAATCAAAGTTTGGATTTGTGTTTTCCTAGCAGTGCCCCTTTTTTTCCCTGCTGCCATCATTTTGATTATTTATTTATTTATTTAATATTATTTATTATTTATTTATTATTTATTAAATTTAATTTTTCCTTACAAATTTTTTCCTGTTTATGTTTTTTCTTTCCCTACTATTTTATTCCCTTCCTATTCTTCCATAAAAACTTATCTCCCCAAGTTCTATAATTCCTGATCTTTTATCTACCTTATTACATCAAAATTCCCACCTAATATTCCTTATATCTCTATCTCTATACTTTACACCGTTATCTGTACTATTTCTATTTTCTGTTCTGTTCTGTTCTCCTATCTAACTGTTTCTTTCCTCTCTCTTTTTTTTTCCTTTTTCCCCTCTCTAACAAATGAAATATAAATGAAATATATTCACAGATAATCTACAATCAGCAATTCTCTTATCTGTTTCTTTCCTCTCTCCTTTTTCTTACCCCTTTAATGAAATATAACAAATGAGATATAAATGAAATATATTCACAGATAATCAAAATAGAATTGAACTTTAATACTTAATAGGCAATGTAAATTACTTATTTCCTAACAAATAATAACAATCAACAATTAATACTTAACTATACTTAATAAGCAATATAAATTACTTATTTCCTAACACAAATACTAAATCAATTATTAAATTAATTAAATTATACTTTCAATAAATTATTAGTATTCTCTCCCCTTCTCCCTTTTATATTATTCACACCAAATTCACTCAAACCCAATCAAATCAGGTCACCCTTCTTCCAACTTACCCCCCAAATAATATAATTGCTCTTATGATTTCCTTATTCTTAACAAACTATCTATTAACTGAATTATATATATATTAAATATATATATTTAAATATTTATTATATATATAAATATAAAAAAAGAGTCTCACAAAACAATTATATCAAAGCAGCTGGTAATGTACTTTTAACAGGACAACAATTAACTTTTAGCCTTAATGGGTCAGCCTTCAGGTCTACTGTGAATTTTTCCCCTTTTCCAAGGTTAACTATGTTTTCCCTTCTTTCCTTTTTTCAGTCTCCTCCCACGTATCACCATTGTCTTCTAATACTTTATCACATCCAATTCAAGTCCAACAAAATCCAGTTCACTATCTTTCTTAATCACTTCCTTTTCAATGTCCAGTTTCAATATCCAGTTCACCCTTTTTTAACACATTTACTGCTCTCAGAAAAGAAAAGTTTTTTTAATCTTTTATAACTTAAAAGTCTTTTCTTTTTTGTGTTTTTCTTCCCTCTGTAAAGACCGATTTGCCTCTTGTCTCGCTGTGTCTCGCTGTGTCACCGTCTCTCACTGTCCGCTGTGTCTCACCGTCCTCCCCCTTTTTTGTCTAACCCCCTCTAACAGTCTGTGATTTTCTCCATTACTTCCCTTTTCTTCTTTATATCTGTTCGTCTTCTGCTTATACCTTTTTTTTAATATTTAAAAACTTTCCTTTTCCAAGTTATTAAAATTAATTTATTTTCTTCTGAAATTTCGCCAAGTCTCAGCTTTCCTTTCGTCTTTCCCTTTCCCCGTGGATGGCTGTACTGTTAAACTGTTACTTTGTTACCATTTTATTTCAGTCAGCCAGTCAATCTATATCTTTTTTTCTATATCTCCTCCAGTCTTCCTTCCAGTAGGTTTTAAATCAGTAAAGGAATAATTTCATTAGTCCCAAATAGTATTCAAACTCTTAAAAACGCTGTTTCTACCTGGAGCTCCCCTCTTCCAGGACTTGCCACTTTCCCGCCCGGGCTTCCCCCACTCCGAGACCTGTTTTCATTTTCTTTAAATCGAATCTTATTTAATTCTCCCACAGCAGAAGTAAGTCTTCCCAAATTACCCAAATGGTTTTGTAGCTTTCTTCTTCTTCTAAAAAATTTTTCTGATCGGTGGTGCCGCGACCAGCCTGTCCCGGCTGCCTCGAGGTTATGGCGGCTCTGCAGTCCCCCAGCTCTCCATGTCTCCTTCTGCCCCTCCAATCTCCCACCTCCGAGCTGGATCCAGACCCCCTTAGCCTCCTCCGTGACCCCCTTCTCACACAGGATCAATTTCCTCCAGTTTTTTTTAAATTTTTCAGGAAAATTTCCCACCTCGCTATGGCTCAGAATCCACTCGCCTCGTGGATTCCGTCCATTGCCGTAGCCTCCACTGGAAGGAGGGAAGGACTTGGTGGGAGTTGCATTTTTTTAAAAAACTTTTTGCACAACTAAACCAATAAGATCTTCTGACCATTACATGATAGATGGTAATGTTTATTTTAGAGTATAAGTCTGGGTCAAACAGCATTAGCATTAATTCCAGGGCACATGAAAGGGAATTGAAAAGAACCTATGCATCTATAGATGCTGAAGATTTTTTTTTTAATATACAGTTAATATGTTGTAGCACATCCAACCAAAAAAAGTAACCAGTGAACATGCCTACATCATATGCTACAAGGGAAACCCTTATCTGCATTAAATTGTGAGCATTCAGTTGAAGCAGACAATTTCTCTTGTTTCTTTCCTAACACCTACTTCATCCTAACCCAGAGTAGCAATTTGCTGTTAGAACACTCATCTATAAAGAACTGTAATTGCCAATTGGCAAAGGGATGAGTAGTGTTTGGATTAAAAGGAGGCACTTGCTGCTGCTCCGCATTCATAGTTTTAACCATGTGTACTTGAATAATGCTGGCACATTTGTTCCTATGAGGTGGAATTTGTTTTCATTGTCCATTAAATTAAAGCTGTAAAATGTTTATGTGTTCTTACCTATGGAAATGTTGATGGTCTAGTCATAGACCTGTTCACTTTGAAACAAGTTGTATTAATTTCAAAGTGATAGCTCCCAAGTACAGGCTTAGGGTTTTGTTGCTATGCCCTAACGTGGTTGCTCTTTGTTTTGTATAATGCACACTCCTAACTTTCTTGGTATATCTGAAGAACTATGGCCCTCCTCCTGAACCTGAACCTGGGGAAGGGGGCAGAGGATTATCTCTGACTTCACATTGGGTTTCCTAGATTGGTTACTGAAATCAAGACTGGGATACGTGAACTAGATATACAACAAAGCATTCTTTTTGGATGTGCATCCAGGCACACAGCCTCTTTCTGTCCTTCCTGACTTGTTAATACACAGATTAGATGAAAGAAAATGACATTGCCCTGCTGAATGACTTTAACCTTTTCTCTGTAGCAGCAGCCACCCCAGTGCCTTTGATCATTAGTTTGGTGGTGTGCTTGATGAGGGTCTTCTTATATTAGGTAGGTTGGTTGTTTGGCTTCTTATGGAAAGGGGATGGTGATGATGTTTGCTCTAAGCTTCTGTTTCAGGCAGTGTGGTACCTCTGAATATACAGGCACCACTTAATAACCACAGATCTGCTTCTGATAAGTCAAATATTCCTGGGAAGAATTTCTAGGCATGAAGACTTAGTCTGCAGACAGGCCTGTAGGAACTACATATTAAGGCATTTAAGAGGCAGTTCAGGGACGAGGGAGGGATGAGAATACAGTACGTGAACAAATATGCATGTTGCGTACCTGGGTTAATGGCTCATCTTAAACATATCTGATGGAACCTCCAGTACGGATGTGTGTAGGAATGCAAACAATGCATGAAGTATCATTTACCATATTTGCCGGTGTATAAGACACACCCTATTTATACACTGGCAAATACTATTTGTTGGCATATAAGACACACCACCATATAAGGCGCACTCCATTTTCCAACCGTATTTTTTGGCAAAAAAGTGAGTCTTCTATGCCAGCAAATACAGTAATTCTTGTAGGAAGAGGTCACAGTGCTTTCAATTAAGAAACTGGGGTAAGCCTAAGTTTACATGAGTTTAATTCTGTGTGGAATGTCAACCTGAAGTATGGATTAATTTACCCATATATCACTGCAACAAAACCAAAAGAAGATTGTAGGATATTTGGTTCTTTCCTTGAGTGCTCCACCTAGCAAGGCTCAGAATGAAAACCTGTGTTTGTCCGGTCTTAATTAACCACACAGTGATAGAATTACAACACTTGCTGTGTGCTGACAACAAAGTTATCCAGGATGGATAGGATGGAGACCAGGTGCTCTGAACAGGAGTTTTTAGTATTTGCTTGCTGGAAATGCTTTCTAGCAGCTGCAACAGAGCCTTTTGATTAAGAGCTGCCAATGAAACTGCAGATAATCACTTATCCACATCGAGCCTCATATTTGTATCTGAAGCACAATGTATCTTGTCATATGCCTGCTACTTGGGATTTGCTTTGTTTAAGGTAACAATAGCATTTTCCCCTTGCAACTGATAGGTCTCCAGAAAATCTTTAGCTGTCTGCCAATTGAAGACCTTTTTTTAATCAGTAATCTGATTTGATTCAGTAAAGCAAATTTGCATATTACCAAAGCCTTTTTTAGCATTTGTAGGAAAGATTTCTCCTGTTTAGGAAGTCTGACAATTCATTTGACCAATGTTGCCACATGAAAGAAAATTATATTCTAATGTTTTCCTTCAAGTTTCAGCATCTGGAATATAAAATGATCCCTGTTTCTATTAATGCACTGAAGCCAATATGGCATAAGTGAAGCAACTTCAAATCCCACTAATATTAGAGAACACTCAACGCAATGTTGACATTGACTGCAGTAGACATTTCAAGTGACTGTTTTTTATTCTTATATGTGAAAAAATCTGCTATTGACAACTGCCCACTGGAAGGAAGCTACATTTTAAATTGCCCTTAAATCATCCTTTGCTGTTTGAAACTGCAGCCTGCTAGGTTTGTGTGGGAAACATCCTCTCTACCTTCAATCTTAGCTCCATTTATGCATAGGAGCAAGATGTTGCAGCCCTTTTATATATATTTAATGTTATATTTTCCCTCCATCCCAGCTGCTGTTTTGCCCTGGAAAAGCAAGAAGTTTTAATAATCCATACTCTTCAAGCAATAGGGAATTAAACAAAAATAATGGATGAAGGCTTCTTAGTGTTATGACTTGGAAACCTCAGTGACATTCCTAGGTAAATTCTCATTTCAGCATTTGGCTACAGTCCCGTACAAGGCAGTATAAAGACTTTGCATTCCTAAACCAGACATGTCACAAGGGGCTTTCCTAACATTGGGTGAAGGTTTGGACCCATTCCCATGGCTTACATTTAGCCACCCAGTAAAAACTGTAATGTAATGTCTCAGCTGAGTTGATTTTATTGTATGCAGTGGGATACCTTGGCTTTATTTTTATTTTCTTAATTGAGCTCAGAGTGCCAAATATGTTTCTAGTAAACTGAAATTGTTTTACTGTGGAAAATGAGTCCTCAGAGTAATGAGCAAAAGGCCCTTAACACACCAATCCAAAGCATGTTTACTTGTAAGTCTCCTTTTAGTTTTAGTAGAACAGCTTAGGCAACTGTGTTTAGGATTGAAATTCTGAGAATTATTTTCAGTGTATGCATTGGTTTGATCCAGCCTTAACAACAAACCATGGCTTGTTACCTTTCATGCCCCATCCGCCAAATGTATGAGGGAAGGAAAGTTAAAGCTTCAGTCCATGGAAGAAATAGTTGCTTACTACTTCAGAAGCAAGGTTGTGAAAGTTTGAAAGTTTTAATACATTTTAGAGTTTTGGTGCTTTAAAAGAGGGGCAGATCTCGTCGGGACAGTGCTGATTCCCTAGAACCAATATGTACTGCCACTGTTGAAATTTAAAGTTTGCAACGCATTTTTTAAATTTTATTTATTTACTAGTGTGTATACCTGGTGTTGGCCGGGATTTCATTTTCTCATAGGTAGTACTTGTTAGAAAGATTTGAGATCCTGTGTTTCTAATTCCCCAAACTGTCTTGTCCAATACCTGTAACTTTTCCCATATTCCCCTATCTAGTCTTTATTCAGAGTTATTTACAGAGGTTGGGTTCCTGAGGGAATACATTGCCCTCCTTCTTGCTGCTAGGCCTCATCTCCATAGCAACTGTCCTATTCTCTGCCTGAGAATTCTACAGGCTCCTCCCTAAACTTCAAGCCCTAGGATTCTGTAGAATCTTAGGCAGACAATCATATGAGGTCTTCGTCTCACACAGCCAATCGTATGAGGTCTTAGCCCCACACAGACAAGCAAACATACAAACTTTGACTTTTATATAGTAGATTACATTACAGATGAAGTTTTGTGGATCTATGCCTTTCTGTATTGCAGTGCAGAGATATGGTTTGTTCTGGCTTCTCAGGAATGTGCTGTGTTGAAAGGCAAGGAATTGCAGACCTCAGGTTAATTAGGTGGAATTTAAGCTGCCTTAGGTTGCAGGTGCCAGCAATAAGTTTGTTTTTATCTACAGGAAGTCAGAATCTGGCATTAGATGAGACATTTTTGCAGAGAGAGGGCAAATGTGACCTAATTGCCAATCATGCAAACAATGTGCTATGTGCTTTTTTAGGCCCTTAATTTTCTTCCCCCCCCCCCAGTGAATTCTTTTTTCTGAAAGAGTGCTAGGCCATTTCATGTGTTGACAGTTTCCCTCCACAGAAAGCATGGCCTTATGGTGAGGTTAGCACCAAAATTATTGTATAAGATGAATGTGGTAGCATTTATTGAACAATAAAAGTTTGTGGGATGTAGTCATCCGCACTGATTCTCAGTCCAGGATTCACCTTGCACAAGATCAGTTTTCTAGACCATTGTTATTTTCACATAGGAAGTCACATATTCCCTTTATGTATCCAGTAATGTTTCAGGAACACATTTCTGTTTGCCATGTATACTATATGTACTTGACAATAAGTTTAAAAAATGTTAGTCAAAAAATCAAGCTTAAAAGTGTGGGTGGACTTCTCAATGAGTCAGAGTGCTCCATGGGAGTTGAACTTGCTGAAAAGGAGTTTCAGGAATTCACTGAAAAACCATCCAGATCTCCAGGGAGCCCATGCTGGTTGGGAGGTGGGGGTTGAGCAGAGGTGTATCTAGGGTGTGGCAACTGGGACACATGTCCCGGGCACAAATGCCAGGGAGACACAAAAAGAGGAACCCCTCACCTGTCCCCCACTGCTTGCCCTGCCCTGTCTCTCTGCCTGCTGTTGCTCTCCCCCCATCAACTGCCACTTGCCCCACCCTCTGCCTACTGCTATTTGCCCCACTCACTACTACCATGCCCCCACCAGGGTCCTTCCTGGCCCTGTGCGGTGGGGATGTGGCAGCATCATCTGTGGGCACAAGTTCAAAGCTTGTCCTAGGCACTGTTGAGCCTTGGTACACCACTGGGGTCGAGAGAGCAGATTGTCACAAGCTCTTCCCAGTTTGAGAAGGTCTGTGACTCTAGGCCCTTTTCACTTCTCCCCTGAACTGAGCAGCCACCCTCTGTGCACTTTTGCGTGACTTTTATTTGCTGACCCAGCAAAAAGGGAAGAAAGTGTCAGCTGTCTCTGGATGATATTAGAATAATGAAATCATTATTGGTTACCAGCTGCAAACCACCACAGGAAAATAAGGAATAATTTTAGATTCTTCTTTGTGATCTCTGTGCCTCACACAGTGGGAGTCTTCATGCGTGCGCAGTAGCTTTTTGGAAAATTCCAGAGCTGAGCAGCTTGACAGGAGCCCCTCCCCCATCCGGTACTGAGCATGCTCAGTCCTGCCAAGCCAACGGTCTCTCCTCAGTTTCTTTTTGTCTGCCGAACTTTTAGCAGCTCAGAAGGCTTCCTCGCTGAGCAGTTCTTCTAATTCTTGGTTTTTTCTTCTTTTTTCTCATCTCTTTACAACAAAAAACTGTAAGAACTCTTCCCCCTTCTTATGTAGTCTCTGTTTAAGTTGTGCGTGTCTTGCGGCCTCAAGGTTTCTCATTCAGACACCCCACCCTGAATGCTTGTTCTGCCTCGGGGAGGGCCATAACGTTCGGGCCTGTTCTGTTTGTAAGGATTTCACCTCCCAGACTCTGAAGAATAGAGCTTCTCGGTTGAAATCCTATTGCTGGGAGCAAGCACTTCGTCTTAAAGAGCAGGTGTCTTCCAATACTGCTCTTTCCACTGTTTTCATATCGATGCCTTCTACAACGTCCTCTGTCTCGGTCCCAAAATTATCAGTAACGACCGGTCCCTCGGTACCGACACCTTCGGTACCAGTACCAACCTTGACCCCGCCGGCTTTACCTTCGATATCTTCTTTGCCGAAGATTCCAAAGCTCTCCAGGACGCCTACTCTTCCATCCACCACTGGAGATGCTACCTTGACCTCGCAGTGGGCTCCCGTTCACCAGCCCCACAACGTCCCTACCTTGTCGGAGCGTAAACGGACCTTGTCGCACCATTCCTTCTGTTTTCTCCAGTAAGGAGAAAAAGAAGGAGAAGCATCGCTCTTCTTCTCCTGCTGCCCGTTTGCTGGCTAATTGACCTTTTTCTGTTGGTCCCTTACCGACACCTCCTGCAACGCTACCTGTGACATCTACTGTCAGAGAGGATGATACTCCCGTCCTTTCACCGGTATGGGATGCTGCCCAGCTCCCGGTGCTCTCGGTTCTGGCTGCTTTGGATTTCGTGTCCAACTTGGACCATTGGCCCTTACCACAGGCCTCTCCCCCTGTTACATCAGGCCAGTCTGGAGATGGGTGTCTGCCAAGCTCCACTGGCCCTGGCCCTCTCTTCTGGCTGTCCCAAGTTGGACCGTCCACCTGTTTCAGACACTTCTCGGGCTATTTCCCGAGACCGGCCTCGAGTTAGTGTGGCCCACTCTCTGGGACGCAGTGAAAGGGGTAGATCCCCACTTTGTCACGACTACGACTACCACACCGCTTATGAGCCTTTGTTAGCGAGAGTCGATTCCCCTTTCTCATCGGCCTCCTGTATCGCCCGGTATAGCCATGAGCACCTTTGGAGAGAGCAACCCGGTTCCTATCACTTGTATTTGCCTGCCTATCATGACCAGTACCATCCTGACATTCGTCACTGGTCCCCTTACCACCCTCGATGTTCATGTTCCCCGTCATGATCTCCTTTGGAATCTCATTACCGACGCTCCCCTCTGTATCACTGCTCCAGATCCCGTTCTCGGTCCTGATTGGCCTACTACCATCATTCGCCATCTCAGTCTTGTCACCGCCTCATCGTCGAGCTGTTTCACCTCCTCCTTGGGTGACAGCGACGGTGTCCCAGCTTCCGCTGGATACTCACTCTGCGTCCACTCTGCCAACATCTCTGTTGGCCCTGCTGTTGATACAGTCCGCCGTTGCACCGATCCTGACCATCCTACCCATTTCGTCGGCATCGACCTCGGTACCACTTCGTATCCCGACCTTGGTACCAGTGCAGATTCTGGTCTCACTTCGGCTCTGTCTGTTCCAACAGTCTCTGCTCCTGCTCTGCCGGCTGTTCTTCCTGCAACCGGACCCGCCCGACATCATTGTTCTCGATCCCCTCACTTACCGTCTCCTTCTTCTGGTTCTTATAATTCTGATGGTGATTCAACAGATTCTACACCTCAGTCTCATACCTCCCCACCTTAAGCATTTGGGGACCCATCTCCTGATTCAGCTCCTGAGGATGTCAAGCAGTTTTCCGACATACTAGTCAGAATGGCCAACGCGTTGGGCCTTGACATTTCTGGTCCTGCTTGTACAGTACAGGACACAGTAGTTCATTATGTTGACACTTGGCCTCCGTCGACAGCTCTGATTTCATTTCTGCCCGTCCTACAGCAAGATTTTGAAACATCCTTGGGCCTAGCCACCATCGCTTCAACCAATCCCTCACTGCCTGGAACATCTTTACCCTACCCAGAAGAAGGATGTTGATTTTTTATTTAATAACCCGATTCCTAATTCAATTGTCGTTGAGTCATCCCAAATAAAAGAGGGTAAAAGGGCCCACAGGACTCCACCTGATCGTGAGGGCCACTGTTTGGATGTCTTTGGCTGTTGCTTCTACTCTGCCTCCTTTCTAACACTCAAGCTTGCCTGGCGACCTGTCAATATAATGTCTGGGATAGGTTTTTTCCCTTGCTTTCCCACCTGCCGGATAACCGCAGAGCTACTGCCATCCAATATTTTAATGAGCCTGTCGCTCTCTCGAATCAACAGATTTTGTCGTCCTGGCATGCTGTTCAAGGTACATTGTGCTTGATGGTGGGTGCGATTGCCCTCCGCCGATTTGCCTGGCTCCGGTCCACTGGGTTGACTGAGGATAGCAGAAAAAGGATTGAGGACTTGCCCTTTGACGGCCAGGGACTCTTTCATGTGACTACAGATGATGCTATGGACCATCTTATGAAAGCTTGACTGATAGCTAAGAATATGGGCGTTCATCCAATGGCTCAACCTAGAAGACCATCTTCATCTCGTTCTTCATGGAGGCGCCCTTCCTACTCTTATAGGTCATGCTCTCCTCGTCTCACCAATTGTCCTTGCCGGCTTCTTCCCCTCGCTCCTTTAGACAACGTCAGCCATCTTCCAAGAAATCCTCTTCGACTACTAAGTCACGTTTTTGACTTCCCCTGCAGGTTGCCACCTCTGCCTCTCTTCCATTTGCCTGACCACCTATCCAGAACCTGAGAACTAGGTTGCCACCTCAACACCTGGTGCAAGATCACTTTGGACTCCTGGGTTGTGACCATCGTCCTTCTTGGCTGTGCCATTGAGTTTCGAAATATTCCTCCCCTCGGCATCTTTTCCTCCAGCCCTGCCAGTTTGGCCCTTCTTGAAGAGGTCGAGACCCCCCTCCTCAAAGGGGCCATAGAGCAGCTGCCACCCTTGGCCAGATCCTCTGGTTTCTTTTCCCGGTACTGCACTGTACCCAGATCGGACTACACTGTCCAACCCATCCTAGACCTCAGGTGGGTGAACTCCTTAATTTCCCCCAGAAATTCAAGATGGTCACCCTGTCCTCCATTCTGCCCTTCCTGATGTGTTGGGATTGGTCTGCATCTATCGACCTACAAGATGCCTATTTCCACATTTCTGTTTGCCCCCACCACAGAGGTACCTCTGATTTGTGGTCGACGGCGTATTTTACTAACGCAAGGTCCTGCCGTTCAGTCTGTCCACGGCCCCCAGGGTCTTACCAAGTGCCTAGCTCCTATGGTATCTTCTCTTGGCATGAAGAATGTTATGGTGTACCCCTATCTGGACAATTGGTTGCTGGTGGCGTCCTACAAACAGAAATTGTACGAGGACATCCACGTTGCCCTCTCCCTTCTTCTTGATCTCGGGCTCAGGGTGAATCCCAAGAAATCCCACTTGGAACCTTCACGGACCCTGGACTTCATCAGGGCCATTCTGGACTCCACTTACGCCAGGGCCTTCCTACCCGTGAGGTGTGCTTGGACCCTGCGACAGGCCACAGCTGACATCCTGCGCAGTCTGTCCATTTCTGCCCACAGGATCTGACAGCTTCTCGGCTATATGGCGGCCACGACGGTGGTTATCTACTCGTCTTGCCTTTGGGCTCGCCCCCTGCAACACTGTTTTCTCCAGTTCTTCGATCCTCTGCTCGATGATCAATGCCAGATTCTGTGGGTCCCTCGTCCAGTACAGGACTCCTTCTTTGGTGGCTGTCCCCATGCCATCTCTTGTCGGGAATGCCATTTGTTGAGCCCTGGCCGACACTTACCATAACAACTGAAGCGTTCCCTCCTCGATTGGGGAGCTCACTGTAACGATTTCGCAGTCCAGGGCCATTGGGCTGGCCTGGAGATGTGTCTCCATTTCAGTGCGTTGGAACTCTTGGCAATCCTCAAAGCTCTTTGGGCCTTTCGGAACCTCGTTGTAGGACGGACTGTCCAGATCCTGTCAGACAACATGACAGCTGTCTGCTTTGTGAAACAACAAGGAGGCACTCACTCCTCCACCATGCTCCATGTGGCTCTACACATCTAGGACTGCTGCATTCCATTACAGATACATCCCATTGCGGTTCACCTAGCAGGATGGGACAACATGACAGCGGACACGCTGAGCAGAGACATAGCATGCCACCATGAGTGGTCCCTCTCTGACTCTGCTTCCAGTGGATAGTGTCCCAGTGGGGTGCTCTTACCATTGATCTCTTTGTGACCGAACGGAACAGGAGGTGTCCCTGTTATTGCTTGAGAGCCGGCCTGGGCCCCAGCTCTCTTGGGGACGCGTTCCAGTTCCCTTGGAGCGGGGAGTTCCTTTACATCTTCCCACCGTGGTGGCCAAGATCGCAGCAGACAGAGCAGACGCCATCCTTGTAGCCCCTTGTTGGCCAAGACAACATTGGTTTGGTCCCCTTCTCTTTATCGCACGGGGCCACAACATGAGGCTTTAGAGCACGCCGGACCTCCTTGCTCACTCGGATGGTCATGTGTTGCACCCAGACCCCCCTCTCCTCTGCCTGCACGCATGGAGGATAACGTTCTAGACTCTCCCGCTATCTTAGCTGTCTTTACAACTGCGAGGAAGGAATCCACTTGCAGATCCTATGACTAGTATTCTAAATGGAGGAAGTTCGTAGCCTTTTGCGGACTCCCTTAATGAGGCCTCTTCTCCGACCTCCCTGTCAACGGTGCTTCACTTCCTCTTGACACTGCGGGACCAGGGCCTCGCCTTTTCCTCTCTGAAAGTTTACCTCTCTGCAATTGTGGCTTATCAGCCACATAATTCTCTTTCCTCAGCCTTTTTCCGTAACGCTACAGTCAAGCAATTCCTTAAAGGTCTGTAACACCTCTACCCTCCTATCTCCCCATGCTTCCTCCGTGGTCGCTTTCTCTTGTTCTTTCTCAGCTTATGCACCATCCCTCCAAACCAGTGGCCATGTCCGATGACCGTCTCCTTACCATGAAGACGGCGTTCTTTGTCGCTGTCACTTCAGCCAGGAGAACTTACTGCATTGTGTTCTGATGAACCGTTCCTTGTGTTTCATCGGGACAAGGTAGTCCTTTGTCCAGACCTGTCTTTTCTTCCTAAAGTTGTCTCCGACTTCCATCTGAATCAGGATTTGATTCTACCTACCTTCTATCCTGATTCTGCCTCACCTCTTGAGCGCTCCCTGCACTCACTTGACATGCGCCGTGCTCTCGCCTTTTACCTGCAATGGACCTCGACCTTCTATCAGACTCCCCACCTTTTTGTCTGCTACAGTAGGCACTGTAAAGGTCACAAGGTATCCACTCAGTGTTTTTCCAAATGGGTTGCCCAAACAATTGAACTTGCCAGGCAACCTCCACCGGTTCTGCTTTGTGCCCATTCCACTAGGGCAGTGACCTCTTCAGCGGCCCTTCTCAGGGGAGTTGACCTGCAGAAGCTCAGTCGTGTGGCTACTTGATCCCAGCATTTGACCTTTGTCTGCCACTACCGTCTTGACTGCAGGGCCTGGCATGATGCTCACTTTGGTCATGCGGTACTCTCTTCTATCTTCTAGGACCTGACCCGCCATCCACCGGTAAGCTACTCAGTCTCCCATTGTGTGAGGCACAGAGACCACGAAGAAGAAGAACAGGTTGCTTACTGTAACTGTGGTTCTTCGAGTGGTTATCTGTGCCCTCACACACACCTGCCCAGCGTCTCCTCTTTCAGGTCCTTGATTTTGCAGACTTCAAAACTGAGGAGACACTGTTGGCTTGGCAGGACTGAGCATACTCAGTACCAGATGGGGGAGGGGTCCCCGCCAAGCTGCTCAGCTCTGGAACTTTCCGAAAAGCTGCTGCGCATGCGCGAAGATTCCCTTTGTGTGAGGGCACAGATGACCGCTTGAATAACCACGGTTACAGGTAAGCAACCTGTTCTTTTGTTATGTAAAATAATTGTTATTTCTTAACTAGTTTTTAAAACTGAGGAACAGTTTCAACTGAGAAAACTCTTAAAACTGAAAAAAAAGTCTTTTTATTAAATGTTGAAGTTATTTTTGTTATTAACCTAGCGTTGGCTTTTTAAGATAAGTGGTGAATTAATCTGATCAACATCTGTTTAAAAAAAAAAAAAATTGGCATAAGTTTGTCCGAATTAAAACCAGTATATGATTTTCAGCCTTGATGAATTAAAGGCTCTTTTCAGAAGATGAGTTTGTAGTTCACCCTCCACATTTGCTAAGGGACTCAGGACTCCCACAAAAATGGAAAAACCACAAATATCAAAATGTATGTGTGCGTGTATCTGTGGGAAGGGTTTTGAGGCATGGTGAGAAGAAAGGACCCCCAGGTCCAAACCAGGTCGGGGAAAGAGAGGGAAAGGAAGAATGGATCAGCATGGTGGCCCTATACTTCCTCTCTTGGCCATCTCCTTTCTTGGGTATGAGGGAACATTGGGAGAGAGTTTGTAGTCTGAGAAATCAGACTGTGAGTCACCCCTAGCTGGCCAGGCAGCAGCTGGTGGAGGAAAAAGAGGAGCAGAGATATTTTTTAAAAGGGCTGGGTGGCCTGATTGAAAAAAGCAAGAAGGGAGGCTCCCCCAGAAAAGAAGGGTCTGAGAGCAGGGGTCATTATTTGAAGAAACTCACAAGTAATCAAATTTGTGAAAGTTGCATCTGCAAATGTGGAAGTCCTTAAAATAGTTTGAAGATATGTTCTGTTGACCATAATTTTATTTTCTATATTAGTTGGCAAATTTTTATTAGAATTTGGGTGTATATCTGTAGCTTGAAACTCCACTATTGGTATATTATTAGTTGCTGATAATTTTTTTTTTTTTCAAATGCCTTGAGAACCTGTTCTGTTAAACTTTCTAAAAATTGTTTTTTCATTAACTGAAGGTTCTTCCTTGAAAGAATCTGTCCTTCAGGAATCTTTTCTTTAAGGACTCTGCCTTTTATATGACATTGTTGTACGTTGTTTTCATAATCTTTTCATTTTGATCTCATAATATAAAGTGTTCCCCTGTTTACATAGCATCCTTACTCTTGTTTTAGATCTCCTTTCAGTTTCTTAAGTCTTGCAGGAGATTTCTCTGGTCCACTTTTTTTTTGTCTTGTGTTACCTTGCATTGATTATTATAATCCATTCTCTTTATCTCTACCCAGAAATCATTCAACTGTTGCATTCAGGATTCTGATCGTGTTTCTGTCACCTTTTATCCATGAGTCCATTCCTCCTCCTTTGTATTGAACTGTTTGAAGAGTTTTATCAATGAGGTTTTTCTTTGCTTTTTGGCTAGAAATCTTAACCTATGACTAGCAACATGTTCTGTTTTGGTATGTAATCATTTTCCTCCTGGATGTCAGTATAAATTGTTTCAATTTCTTCTTCTTCTTCTTCTTCTTCTTCTTCTTCTTCTTCTTCTTCTCCTTCTCCTTCTCCTTCTCCTTCTCCTTCTTCTCCTTTGTAGTTGGAACATAAGGTTGGATTAATGTTACATTGATAGATTTTCCATGGAATTTTACTGGTATTAGTCAGATTTTGCATTATAGCCCAGTTGCCATTGTTGCATCTTGTCTCACTATTAATGCCACCCGGTTTCTTCTTAGATGGTCATTTTCAGCATGAAACACCTTATAATTATCTGACTGAAAACATCCCATTCCTGTCCACTTTAATAAATGCCAAGTATTGCTGTGTTTATCAGTTCCATTTCTTTTTTTACAGTGATTAGCTTTCCCTGATTCATTCTTCTTACATTCCATGTTCCTTCCGACTTTTCTTTTTCCTCTGAGCATGTCACCAACTGAAATTCCTTTCACCTTGAGTCCAGTTCCATCAAGACACAGCACTGTTTCCCTGTTCTTACTACTTCTGATGGGGATGGTGGCAGCCAGGTGTCTCATTTTCAGCACTGTCATTTGCTTCATTTTGGATTTTCAGAGAGTTTTCAAGGTAAAAGTCTTCAATAGTGGTTTATATTGCCACCTTCTGTGCAGTGCTGACAAGAGTTAGCTAAAGTGCCACTCTTGTCTCTTAGAGGTCCTCCAGCACACCCCCGCTGCTCTTCAGTAGCTTCCCTCAATATGTTAGGGTATTTGGCACATCTAATCTGACTCTTTTGCAGAAAGCCTGTCTGATTTTAGACCCCTATCATCATCATCGTTATTATTATATGGCAACCTAGAAAAGACAATTAGATCAAATGAGGAAGTTCATAGACATGATATTCAGTTCTTAAAGGAGGGAAGAGTAAAATAGATCACAGTAATCCCTGCACATTTGCTAGGGTGCAGAGGTGCAGGACTCCTGTGAAAGTGGAAAAATCATGAGTAATTCTACCCTCCAACTGTATTTAACATAGAAAAAAGAATGATCTGCATATTTATGCCACCATAGATGCCTTCTTGAGGCATTGGGGTTCCATTGCAAGACAGAAGTGGGTGGCTTGTGGGGCTTGGTGCTGCCTCCACTGCTGCCCTATGATATTTTTAATAGGGACTTACTAGCCTCTTTCACAATCTCTCAGTCTTGTGAGGCTTGCAGTCCTTATTAAAAATGTCACAGAGCAGCAGCAGAAGTGGGAGCAAATAATCTGTGACTCATCAAATCTGCAGAAGTGAAATTCACAAGTGTGGAGGGCCAACTTTATGAAATAAAAACATGCTTGGAGAAAGAAACAATTTTATTATTTTATTTTTGATATTTTTCTACCCTATGAGTGAAATAAGCTGGACAGTATAAATAAAATTAAACAGTTAAAAGAGATAGTGACAGAGAAAGTGGGTGGTAGAAAGCTGGTGTTTTCTATGGCTATGTAGAAGAGTTAGACATGTGGGGAGAGGTTAAAAAGGTTAACCTTAAAAGCTTGATAAAGAAGACTCTTTCCCCAGACCTCATCAGCAGGTTTTTGAGGTGTGCAAGGGACTGAAGTAGGGAAAAGGTTTCACTGATTGAGCTCAGTTATGTGGCCTCTCATCTGCATGTATCTTGAAAGCCTTTATGTGAAATCCATCAATTTTAGTGCAAGAAAACCGCATCACAAAGATTTTTCATGAAGTTTGCATCCCATTACATTCAGTGATGTTGAGGTGCACATGAAGGTGCATACTGAAAACTCCCACTCTAGAGGTTTTAGTTAGCAGATAGCAAAGGAAGTGCTATAATGTTATCTTTATGTTGCATTCAGTTTTTGAAATGAGGTGCAATTTGTGATTGGGTAAGAAATGCCAAGTCAAAGATATCCATGGAGAAATAAATAGCAGAAAGACGAGAGTTGGAATAGTATTTAAAAAACAAGGTGAAAAAACCCCTATCATTTAGGTACCAGTATAGAAAAGGGGTTAATTTACATACTTGGGAGTACAAATTATGGTCAGTGGCCTGTCTAAAATATGCTCTTACAGGGACTCTAATTAATCAAATAAATTTGTCATGTTGTTTCAATTTATCTGATTAATAGAAGTGGTGAAATAGTATAGTGCAGTGGTTCTCAACCTGTGGGTCCCCAGATGTTTTTGGACTTCAGCTCCCAGAAGCACCAGCCACTATGATCAGTGCTCAGGGCTTCTGGGAACTGAAGTCCAAAAACATCTGGGGACCCACAGGTTGAGAACCACTGGTATAGTGGGTCCACTTTACCTATGACCTCCATATGTGCAATTTTCAGTTCATGTGAAGCATCAAGTCCCTACACCTAAATGGTGACAGTGTGTACATGGATGTACTGAAGTGTCCATGTGCACCTCACCACCACTGAATATAGTGGGATGCAAACATTCATTAATTCTACTGCGAGGATTCCTGGAGTAGAACCCCTGCATATATGGAGGGAACACTGTACAGGAATTTCTTAAGCCTTAAGAGTTCATGGTTTCTGGGTCTTATTCTTTTTGAGAACTAAGAAAATTTGCAAATGCAGGTAAATGCAAATACTTTATAATTAACTGTGGGTTCTGTCCAAAATCATGCAAGCAAGAAGAATGACTAGATTTGTCATTGTTCTTCCTGTCTTTGTATTTATGAATTTCATAAATATGTCAATAATACACTTTTGTATGCTTACAAAGTTAAACAGGAAGCATTTTAAGTTGCTAAAGCATTAAAAATGCTTAGACAACTATAAAAAAGCATTGAATATAATCCTATTTCCCCAAAAAACATTTAGGGCTTCATTATGGCTTGTAAATTTCCAAAAAATTTTCATTGCTAAACATTAGATACTTTGAGACTTTGATATATGACTAGGAACAAATCATAGAATTTATATTTTTCTCCAACTTTGTTCAAGTTCTGTGTTATGTGTATTATACTATGTCTAAGCTATAAATGGGTTACTGACCAGTCCCGCTAATCCATTGAACTCAGTGGGATGTATTTCTGAGTAGACATGGAAAGTTGCTTTATGCTGAGTGAGATCATAACTCCATCTAGCTCACTATTGTCAGCACAGACTGACAGCAACTCTCTAGGATTTCAGATAGGAATCTTTCCCAGCCAGACTTGGAGATGTCAAGAATTGAACCTGGAACTGTTGTTGTTGTTGTTGTTGTTGTTGTTGTTGTTAAATCTATATAAAGATGAACATACAAAGTTAATCTCTTTTACAAAATTAAAACACTTAGGAAAACGCTTCACGTTGTAATTATCTTTTCCATACAATTTGCATACATTTTTCATACAGTGGTCAGGCTGGCGTTACTACATTTGGTTCAACAAAGCAAAGCCAAATAAAGAATTTAATACCCACTACCTGAGGAAGGCCTTAATAACAGTATGGAGAAAATATCTGGCAAGAAGCTGTATGAAAACACCATGGTGGAATTCCCCTCATGAAGCATATTACAAAAAAGAAAATATTCTGTTTAATAAATGGATTAAATATGAAGATCTGGTTGAAATTCAAAATGAACAAACAATGATCAGATCCCAACAAATTTTGAATGATGAAGGAATAAAGTGTCGTTGGCTTTTGTATAGACAAATAAGAGAGAAATTGAGAATTGACTTAAATTTAAATGGATATCAAGTAAAAGAAGATGAGTTAAATTCAATTCTCACAACAGGAACAAGCGAAGTTATTTCTCAGATCTACGAAGTCCTATTGAAGTGGGATACAGAGGAAGAACAAATCAAAATGTCAATGATAAAATGGGCACAAAATGTCACACATTCAATAACAATAGACCAGTGGGAAAAAACCTGGACTCAAAGAATGAAATACACAGCATGTCAGGGTATTAGAGAAAACTTATATAAGATGATATATAGGTGGTACTTAACGCCTGAATGACTATCCAAAATATATCCGAGTTGTTCAAATAAATGCTGGAAATGCGGTATAGATATTAGAACGTTCTATCACCAATGGTGGTCATGTAAAAAAATTAAAAAATTCTGGATCACAGTACACACTCAGATAGAAAAAATTCTTGGATTTCATTTTGAAATGTCACCTGAAATATACCTGCTATCAGTGATAAATGATGAGCTAGAAAAAAAGCAGAGAAATTGTTATTCCACATGTCGGCAGCAGCTAGAATGCTAATAGCTCAAAAATGGAAACAAACTCTCCCCTCTTTAATTGATTGGGATTTGAAATTATTCGACATGATGCAAATGGATAGACTTACAAATGTATTGAAAGGAGCAAATGTAGAAAAAACTGTCAAAGAATGGTAAAGAGTAATATTATATTTAAGAAGTCAATAGCCAGCTATCAAAATGGTTAATATTGATTTCTTTAAAAAAAAAAAAATTAAGGCAGGGAATAGTAAAGTAACATGGGACTACAGGAAACTGTATTATTACTCAGGTATTATATTACCTCTCAATCGGGGGGGGGGAGCCAGGATGTATGTAAAAGGAACCTGGAACTTTTTATATATGTCTCCATCAAGCTGTAGCCCGTCCCTTGAGATGTAGAGGATTGCAGTACTCTTAAATTAAATGTGAGATAAGTCTGTCTTAATGACAGACTGAAAACTCCGCATAATAATTGGTGCGTTTATTAAAAAGACAAAAAATGCTTTGCTCGAATAACTTTAAGGTGCTATAGGGCTTTCCCCCCCATTTTTGCTGGAGTGGGCTAACAGAGGTCTGTGTGATGTTCCTTGAATGATGGCCACTGAGTGGTGCTGTTGTACTGTATAAAATAGCTCCTTGTTTCTTCAGTCTTGAAGAAGTAGCAATGAGACAAACTGCAAAAGTTGAGCTAAGACCAAGCTCCTTGTCACCCCTCTTTTATCTTTTTCTTGCCAGCTAAACAGTACAAGTAGCTGCCTGTTTGTGCACAGAAATAAATTTGGGAATAAACTTCCTAGAGTTTTCTTCTAAGCTGGGGAGTGCTTTTTTTAAACTGAAGCTGCACCACATAACTTACCAAAGCAGTAAGAAGTGTCATAAAAGGATTTGAATAACCCGTCTCAAGCCATACTAATCTCAAATGATACTGTATGCCAGGAAACATCTTTACAAAGCTGCATCCTGAGAATAATAAAAGAGATGATTAAGCAGTTTGGATTGCCCTAAAAAGTTATTCTCTGCTATAACTGTAAATTATTGGGGGAGTGGTATATTATTCCATTGTAATCTCTTGCTACTTTAAACTCAGTATTTGTATTATTTAAGCCTCCAACCCTTTGTCCATCTGTAAAGGCAGCAAAGCTGACCTCCTAGTTTGCATAGTCACACTGTGGCTGCATCCCTTTTAATAAACTGGAGTTAGGTCCATTTTATTCTCAGAGACTGTGGTCTAGCAATTCTAAACTAATAATTACAGAAAGGATTTCCCTATCCCCCAAGGCAGCTCAAAAGACAATGCTTTCCTGTAGACTCAGTTATCATATTCAACTGCCAGTCAGCAAGTTCTGAAAGATTAAGTGATGTATGTGCACATATGAACCAGCTGTCAGGTTATAGTTAAATCTCTCCATTGCTTACAGAGGTGAAAATAAACTCTAACATGCTTTACATAAGAGTGCTCTGCAACCAGGGAATGAAGTCTGTAATTTAGCTTCATGACCAAAGGCATCTCCAGTTAAAGATTATGGATGGGCCAACCGAATCCTTGAATTCTCGGCAAGGATTCAAGGATTCGCAAATCCAAATCCCCGCACCAAAATGGCAAACCGAATCTTTCGAATCCACCAAGTGGTGGATTCAAACCTCTAGGGGCCCCTAGGTACACAAAAATCGTGGCATAAAGCTGTGCCCGCTTGGGCTGCCTCTGCCCGCCTGGGCTTCCTCTGCCCACGGCTGCAAAGTAATATAATTAGTCTCTATTCTTTTGACTTGAGACTGGAGGGTAGGGATTGGGAATTAATGAGACTGGACTAGAGACTTGACTTGGAAGTCCCTTGCAGGATTTGAGACTGGACTTGAGGATAGAGAATTGAGACTGGACTAGAGGCTGTTTTTTCTTGTTTGTTTTTTTAAGTGCCTTGTTGCAGGACTTGAGAGTTGACTTGAGATTGCAGGGTGCAAAATTGAGACTGGACTAGAGGCTGCTTTTTTTTTTAAGTGCCTTTCTTGTTGAGGGACTTGAGACTTGTCAAATTCTGCTTCAGAAACACTTTTCAGTAAGTGCTTTCTTTCCCTTTTTAAAGAAGGGATTTGAAAGATTTGAGATTCGTGGATTCCCAGAACCTTCCAGGGATTCGGAACTGGGTTTGGATTTGGAAAATTTTGGATTTGTCCTATCCCTATTAAAGATGCTTAGGTTGTAGAGATGGGAATTGGCTCTGTGGCCTTGGAAAACTCGAATGTGTGATTGTCAGGCATTTCCAGACACCCTTGTGTGACATTGAGTTATTAGATCCATATCAGTTGGGCATTAGGCCTGGTTCTAACACAGAGACTCACTTGGTTACCCTAGTGGATAACCTGTGCCATCCTTTTAATTCTCCTGGATTTTCTTGGTGACTATGAAAATGATTGACCATGGTGTCCATTTTAGGGTGAAAATTAGAGTCTACCAACATTGATTTCTGGAATGGGTGAACTGTGTGGAACCAGAACTCTTTTAAAATGGTACTTCTGCCTCATTTGTATTTGTGAAATTCTCTTATTTTCCAAGGCTTTTAAATCCAGCTTGTTTTGGTGTCTGAGTAGGAAATGAACAGCTCTTAATTCATGAGGTTACCTGGAATGAAGAGTAAATCCACAACAGCAAAGCATTCTTCTTATTACACAGTAGGGTGTAGTGCTGTTAACGATGTCCCAAATCTGTCACTTGTGGTGGGCTACCTTTATCATCATATGTTAGCTCTTTTGGGGTTGAGAGGATCTCAATCCTGTGCTGAATTGTGCTGAATTAATGGAGGGCAGGAAGCCATACAGGTTATGTGCCTCTGAACCAAAATGACTTCAGCTGGTCCTGACCGGGAGCTTACCATCATGGAGTTCTCCCAGGGCTTCCCTTCGGTATATTGGGCTGAAGTTTAAGATTGTTACAGATTATCAATCTGTTCCTCCACAGCTCTTATATCTCTCAGTTGGTTAGCATCCTAGATTTCCTGCAGTGTTCAATTCTCAGATTTGTTTCACTGGATGTGCTCAGCAGCAGCCAGCCAGGGGAAAAAGGTTAGTTGGATGTGGAACCCATTGTTTGATTCCTTTGCCCCAGAAATGTGTGTGGTGTTAAAGGTCAGACTGCATGGAGTCCACTTTTCTCAAAACTTCCTAAAAGCTTCCTAAAAACCCAATCTTTTCCAGTGTGTTCTGTTTAGCTAGATATCAGTTTTTGAGATATGAGAAATGGATTGGAACAAGGTTTTTTTCTATTGCTTCTATGGTACAGTAGTCCAAACTGAAGTAGCATACTTTACTTCCCTCCCCATGTAGCCCTCTGTGCCACTGCAAAACTGTCTCTAAAGTTTTTGGCAGCAATCCAGAGCATGTTTTTAGGAGTGTAGGGCAGGCTGCAGGAATAAATTTGCCTCTCTGTCCTCTTTCCCAATTTTGCTTGTGAAAATTCCATCAGCACCCTGATGCCTCTGTGAATCAGAGGGTTTTAGTATTTGGAAGTATATCACTCAGTCTTGGATATTTCAGATTAAGGAGAACTGTGTGTAATGCTTGTATGTATTTTACTCATCTCTCCCTTACTTGCTTCCTTTCCCAATTCTCAGGGTGAATCTAAATTGGAAGAAGGACCAACATGGAGTATATTGCGTGATGACTTCATGATGGGAGCTTCAATGAAAGACTGGGATAAAGAGAGTGATGGGGAAAATGATGCTGGACAAGAAGATGGCGTTAATCAAGACAGTGGAAGCGACTCAGACAGATGAAATCCAAAGTGGTTCACAAAATCTGTATTTTTTTAATGACTGACAGTAGGATTTTTGGTTCAGACAAGGATCCCTTTTTTATACAAAAGCAAATATCTGTTTAAAAATCGAAGATGTGCTGTATTTCCCTTCAAGTGAGTTGTAATTTTTTCTGTTTTTCTGAAACACTTCTAAGAGTCAAAACAGTGGCACCAGCCTGATTGGAAAAAGGGGGATTTGCAAAGGTGATAAAAGTTTAAATATTGATTTAATATTGATGGGCCATAGTGCTTTCCTTTCCACTTCATTGCTTGGAACTTGGCTAGATATTTATCAGTTCCCAAAATAAAGCAATGAAATATCTTTTTGCAGTGTTAAAATTATTTATTCCTGTGTAAACCAAACATTTTTGTTTTGGCTTAGAAAGGCTTTGTAAGTAATAATATGAAAATATTGGCCTTTAATTTTAAAAAGAGAGGGGAAAAGCGAGAGTATATAACTCCACTGAGTGTGAGTGCTGGTGTGAGAGAGAAGGAGGAAGGGCCTTGAACCTTTATAAATAATGCATTGCATACTGAAACTTGAGATACTGGGGCTGAGATCTAAAGAACTGCACAAGTAATCCCATGCACCAGGGCAGCACTGGACTCCACGATGCTTCTTTTGCAACTGGGTAGAGTTTGAGAAACAAATTTATGTGGAATGAGATAGAATCACTATGTTCCTTTTTAAACCAAAATTAAGTATATCCATTTGTTTGTGCACTCAAGCATGCCAAAATTGGAGGCTACCTAAAGTACCTCTTCAGATCCTAGTCAAGAAATCTGCTGCTTCATACTGCTTAGTTTCCCCCAGTACATTAGGTAGGCTACTGGTCACAAAAAGATCTTGAGGCCCATTGGATGCACTTTTTCTATCCCTAAGTTTCAAATGGACACACTTAACTAGCCAGCTGTGTTTCTCTTTAGATACAGATGTAGATGTAGGTGTGTGTATGTATGTATGTGTTTGTGTTCTTGTATACATTTACTGTGGAATAAGGATTGTAATTTTGGACTTGAATGATTGTTTGAACTGTTCTGAAGTTTAGGGGAAGCTATTATCCCATTTTGTTGAAGCATGATGAATCAGTCTGTGTTGCACCACAATTCTGGAAAACATCCCTTGTTCTCTGTCTGTATGTGTCTTTCTGTGTGCATGTATGTACAAAGAATACATTTACTCAGGTGTATGGTACATGTAGTGCTGCTCTCTGTCATATTTTGCTGAATCAGTGGCTCCTAGCTGCTATGTTAGGTTCAAGGTTAAAGAGCAAGCGATAAAGAAGGCAAGCTCTAACCCCAAGGCCATGGCAGTATTTCTTCCTTGTCTGAGTGAAGGAAACAGTGCATCACTTATATTCACCCTTTCCTATTTATGTCAGTTCTTGAAGCTGGAGAAAAAGAAATTGATTTTCTGATCCTTTTCTCCCAACATCCTTCTCAGTTGATTTGTGTGGAAATGTTCGATGCCTTCTGTGATAGTCAGAACTCTCCTCTTCTGTTCAGCTTCCCCTTCCTTTATGGTGGAGGTGTTATAAACAGAAGAGTCAAGAGATTTTCCTCTCAGTTGGCACAGTCCCGTGTATCTAGGAAATTCCAGTAGTAAGGAAAAGTAACTTGTGGTCCCAGGGCTTAGACCTGCCTGCGGTGGCTTCCTGTGTGTCATTTTCCCATGCCTAGCTCAATTCTTTAATTAAAAGATCCCCTTTCCTTTGCATTTTTCTCGCTCTAAGTAGCCAGGCGGACAAGTGTAAATACGCAAAGGGTTCAGTTCTCTGTTGTAACCAGGAATAGCGGTTCTTTCTGAATGTTCTGCTCCTTGAGCTTCTGCGCACCCCTTAACTTGTGCTTTGGCTTGTGCTTAGGATTGAGCAAGTGAAATGTTCCAGGCAGTGGTAATCAACATGCTGCTAAAATGCCCATGATCCCTGACCATTCGTTATGCTGACTGACTAGTAGAAATCAGAGTGCATAACGTCTGGGAGCTTCCTCCATACTATCCATGGAGGAGAACTGGAGGAATTAAAAACCCTTCGGCACAAACCCTTTCTCTGCATTTGCTGTCTTTCTTACATAGGACCCCCAGTGAAGACTAACCCAAATGTGCCAAAGCCCTCCAGCTTTTTTTCCATTTCAAAATATTATCACTCTTAAAAAATGACTTGCTCATCTGCCATCAAACAGATTTTAGATAATAATCTTAATGGTCCATGCTGAATGTGCTGTGCTGCCAACCTGGGCTTCTGAATAGGCAAAGTCTTCTGTATTTTTCCTACTGTAAACCATTTGAAACTATTATTATGTGAAATCCTGTAAATTGTTATGCCCAGATGTGCTTTTATGTGTTTGAAAGTGGCCTCTTGCATCTTTAATCATTAGTGCCAAAGTGATGCTACTAATTTAAACTGCAAAGAAACTTGCACTCAAACAAGCCTGCGTTTGGTGTCATTCCATGGAATTCAATCATACCTCTTTAAATCCTTGTTTTGATGTTCTTAATGTTTGTAGAGGTGAGGTTAATCTCCCTCTCCAAAAGGGCACCAAAGAAAAATTACATCTAGCATCTGGCTGGCATGGTAAATTACCAGGTATTGCAGAATGCTTCTCCTATACAGATGCAGGCTCTTTTAAAATTGTGTTTTTATATATAAAAAAATAAACAAAGGGCTGAGGACAGGTTGCAACAGTTCTTACAAGCAAAAGATTAAACAGAAACAGCTGAAATATAAAACATCAGAGTGAAACCTCACGCAATGTTAATACCAGAATCCCAAATACCAGCCTCAGCTTGACCACCCTAGGGCAACCCAAATGATGTCTTGCAGCAATTTTTACCATGCTTCTACTGAGAGTTTTCAAAAGGAAGGGCTGTATTAGTCACACCTCTCTGGGACTGGCATATGGTTGGCTCGGTCTAAAGTGAACACTGAAGAGTTGTGATCAAGAAAACAGGCTTTTAGCAACATGGCCATCTATGAGGCAAATTGTAACCTTGCATTAGCAGATTTGGGGGCAGGGTGTAGCAGGGAAAGGGAAGGTGATGTTCTCTACTTGTTTGGACTATAATTTCAGTAAGTTCCAGCCAGTAGTGTGGCCAAGGATGATGGGATTCATAGTCAAAAGTGTTTTGAAGGCCCAGGTTGGCTGATCCTTAAAAATGGAGGTATCTACCAATATGAGAATGTATCACGTACTTCAATGTCTGTGCTGCACAAGCAGGAGTGGGATTTCTATCATGTTTCTGCCATGAGCACAGTAATACATTTATTTCTATGAGACATCACAAGACTCCACACTTAACACCTGAGTTCTCTCGTTTTCTTTTTACCTGCCCTCTTTCCTTTTTATTGTGATTCTTTAGTTTGTAGACCTGAGGGCAGCAACTGTCTTGTCTTCAGCTTATTGATGTGGAAGCAGTTCTGAGAGCCTTCTCAGCTGTACGGAAGTATATGAATGCAGATTAAATAAAATAAATAAAGTTCATGATAAATATTTACTCTTTAATGCGGTAATTTGTAGCAGTGCAAGCTGAGTAGAGATTCCTAAAATATGAGAAGAGACATACTGCTAACCTTTTCTCTCCCTCTCTGTTTCTAAACAGTTAGACTGAGCTTTATGTAGCTAGACATCCAAGTACAGAGCCACCATTCTGTCATGCCGCTTTGCAGAACTGAGCAAGCTGACCCTTGATATTTCTTTTTCCTTGAGAGTAGATACACTTATTCCAAGGAAAGGAGAATATTGTACATCATCATCTTATATTTTTGTTTTTATTATGTGCCTTCCAGTCAACTTCACAGAGACCTTGTCATTGGGTTTTCTTGGCAGGATTTATTTAGAAGAGGTTTGCCATTGCCTTCTAAAGCTGAGAAAATGTGACTTGCCTAAGGTCATCCAGATTGAAACCCTGATCTCCTAGAGTCCTAGCCCAACCACTATATCATGCTTTAGTAATGGTCAATAATAGCCTGACTTTTGCTCACTTTCAGCACTTTTCCAGGTCATGCCTAGGTCAGGTGATTAATTGTTTCACTTTGGTTAGATGGGTACCAATAAGCATTCTTCCTAGGGAAATTGGCTTACCTGAGACAAATGTAGGAAATAAAGGATTTTGTAGGAGATGTGGATATTAACATCCTGACTGGAGAGCTCAGAAGCTAGCTCCCTTGAAAAATTCTGGTCAAAATGCTGTTTTTAGAATTTACTTCTAAGCTGGGTTACCCAGGGCTGCTAAAAGTTCTTTCCTGTGCTTATGACTACTTTTCATATAAAAGGCTCTCACTCTTAGAAATTTGGTTCCAGAAAAGGGGAACAAATCATCTGTGGCACAGGATTGATCTTAGGTAGTGTGTGCATTTTCTAGGCACACACATGGAAAAATGTGCTTGGATTTAGAGCCCAGTATTCAGGTCTTGAGTTTCATTTGATTTCTAACATGCACACAAAATAAAATCTGGCATGCTGACAGAATAGTAGCTCTGGAAGTGATCATACCTTAGATCCTTTCACATGAATGGATTGCCCATTCATGTTGACTCCAAAAAACAGTAGTTGTATTTTTAACTGCTTTAATGAATTTTTCCATCTACTCTCTCAGCAATCTTGAAAAAGCAAATGTTAAATTTTTTTACTCAGTTCTCCAAAATGTATACATTTAAGAACTGTTCTGCCTGTCTACACATGCACCATAAAGCATAAAATCTGATGTCTTCTTTAATGATTCTTTCAATTAAAACTGCAGTATCAGGTCTATTAAAGGAGTGAGCTGTTTGAATTTTGTGAGTTTTTATGTGGTGTAATACAGTAAAAATGTGAACTTTTTGTGAATTGGCCAAATAAATTGTGGTATGCTAAGAATAAATATATTGCCAGAAAAGAGAGGGAGGTTTAAAAGCATCAAACCCAATTTCTAGGCATCTGAAAAACTAAATTTCTCTGCATTCCTCTGAATCTATCCTCATTCTCATCCCATCCTTTGTATTAGGTTGTGGGAATTTTGAAGATTTTTTTCTGCCTGACTGGAAATTTGTACATATTTTCTCCATTGACCCAATCATATTTGTTCTTATTTTTCAATGGCATGTATTGTGAGTGTTAGCATTTTTTAATGTGCATATGTCTTTTATGTTTCACCTTTCTCCCAATACAGGAGTTCAGGATTTGGGTATCACAAGTCTTATAAGTGTGTGAATATGTACCAAATGCACTCTGTCTTTCACCAAAATTCAGGAGGTACCATTCTGTCAGGAATCTTGAGTGCAATAGATTCTTTTCCTTCCCTCCCAAGCTCTCCACAGAAATAGAGTGACAACTGTAATGTTAACTAGATATGTGGAGTTACACCTTTCTCAAAACAGAAAAAAGCTCCATCAAATAATTGTTAAACCAACTTATTTCTTCAAAGTTTCAGCATCAGCACAGCCTTCCTCCCTCTCTGCTCTGCCACCAGTGTTCTCACAACTATTACACTGAAAAAGAGCTTACTCTTTTGTTTTTGTTCCAGTCTTCATAAGAATGCTGAAGTGACTGGTGGAAGAATTTATTTTTGGTACATCAATATTTCCTATAATCCCTGTATGTATCACAGAAAATCTTTGATATTGGGCACTTTTACCATGTGTGTTAATTCATATCTTCCTGCTGTAACTTACCAGTGGTTGCCTGGGACATTTTGCTTAAACCTTTTCAACCTTCAGAGTATTGACTGGCACCCTGAAGGTTTTAAACAGTGATGGGCAATTTTGTGGCCCTCCAGATGTTATTAGACTATAACTACCATCGGCCCTTGCCAACATAGTAAGGATGGGACTCTCAGTCCAAGTTCTGTAGGACTACAAGTTGCCCATCTCCATTTTAAAAGAATCTTTTGTTAATTGAGAGCCTGGTAGATTTGCTTTCCCATTCTTGAAATATCAGTTATTTTCATTTCAACATGCTGTTTTATACCCAGGTATATCACACCAGTGTGAGAGCCAATGTGGTATAGTCATTTGAGCGTTGGACTACAACCCTTGAGACCAGGGTTCAGTTCCCCGCTCAGTCATGGAAACTCACAGGGTGATGTTGAGTGCATTATATACTCTCAGCCCCAGAAAACCTCATGATAGGTTCACCTTAGGATTGCCATAAGTTGGAAACGACTTGATGGCACAAAACAACAATTGTGCTCTGAAGACACCAAACCCCACCAGAGCTTGGAAGCTAGGCAGCGTAAACTCTGATTACTACTTGGAAAGGGGACCACCAAGGAATAGCAGGTGCTATAGGCTATATTTCGGAGGAAGGCGTTGGCAACCACCTTGAATACTCCTTGGCTAAGAAACCCTATGAAATTAATTGGGTTGCCATGAGTCTATAGGCAACTTAAAGGAATATATACACACATGTATCATGATATATGATGGGCTTTTTAAATGTACCACCTGGGTTGTTTTGGCCTGTGACTATTACTGATCTCTTAATTACTTTATGGTAGTTGTGTTTTACTATGATATGCATTGTAGTTATGTTTTATTCTAGTTTAAAAGTGGTTTATTTCAGTATTATTGTAAGTCACCTTTAGTCTTTCTTAGAAAACATGCTTAAGAAATTATTATTAATAGCAACAACAGCGTTTGAATCCCCAATCCTATGGCTGGTCTTAAAGGCCAACTACAACATTGATAGGTCCATACTCCTGCCCAAGCTGTGGGTTCTTGGACCTTAAGCTGACAAGAGTGGTCCTTTCTCTCCTTCTGCAGAGGAGAAGGCGGGCATCCTCTGGGGTGCCAAAGCATTTACCCCTTCCTTCCAGTTCATAGCTGTAAATGTAAAGGTGGAGGGAACTAAAAGCTTGTCTTGGCTCTGCACTGGCCAGGCACGCCACCATTTTGGCCAATGAATTGCTGAGCCAAGAAGTTGCATCCCTTTTCCAGCTCCCAACAGAAGATTCTGTGTTGTGTTTTTGGAGAGGGAGGCTTGCTTTGGCTCATTGATTTGGTGCTCCAAATGCTGAGCCATCTTGGAGCTGAGCTGAAATGCTTCTGCCTCTTCTCTGCAGCTCCAAGCTGGATGAGAAAATGTGGACTTTAGCGGGAAATGGTAGCAGGACTTCTCGGTTTGGCATAGTCCAGCAGTGCAGTAACCAACCCCAGCCTTCCTCTCAGACTTGGAGCAGGAGAGAGAATTGGGATTGTTGTTGCAACCGCTGGGCACAGGCCCTGCTTACCTCTACAGAGATAAGGCTTGAAAGAAGACATCCCACTCACTAAGGAGTGGTGGTTCCCTTGCTGTCTTCACTAAAAGTATAGAAAATTCTTCCCTATCCCCTCACCTGAAATGCATAAACATGCTTAACCATGTGCTTAAAGTTGGCTTTGTCACATAACATACTTTGTTAATTATTTGGGGAATGTTTGTAAAAGGTGCTTTATAAATGTTTTTTTTTTCAAAAAAAAATGAGACAAACCTAGCAGGTATGTGATTTGTCTCTATTTTAATTATTTACTTAACACATTTACATTACCTTCCTTCAGGGAGTTCAGGGTACAATACAAAGCTTAGCCCTTTTTATTCTCACACCCTGAAAATTAGAAGTCTGAGAGGATAAACCTGCTGAGCTTCATGCCTGAGTGAAGATTTGAACCTGAATGTTCACTGTTTCGGATCCAGTGCTATTATCAACATAATGCTTGATAAATTTAATATTTTTAGGCCTTCAAGCTATTTTCCATAATTTTCTATGTGGTAATTTAGTGGTTCTGAAGTGAGTCCTTGAACAATTCTTGAGTGATCTTCATTTGATCAGTCAGGGATGAGCAAAACTGGGCTCTCTAGAAGTTGTTAGCAGTGCAGTTCCCAGCGTTCCTCACCATTGACTCTACCGGCTGAGGCTGAGGGGATTTACAGTCCAGAAACATCTGGAGGGGCATGCTTTAAGGCAGTGGTTCTCAATCTGTGGGTCCCCAGATGTTCGTGGACTTTAGCTCCCAGAAGCCCCAGCCACTATGGTCAATGCTCAGGGCTTCTGGGAGCTGAAGTCCACAAACATCTGGGGACCCACAGGTTGAGAACCACTGCTTTAAGGTGTTCAGCATGTCAAAGTAGAACTCGTGCTTCACTTAACAAAGGAGATGTGTCCCCAGGGATATTTTAATAAAAAATTTGGGACCAGAGGCAGAAGTAACATGACAAGGAATACGTTTCTACAGTACAAAAAAAAGATCAGCTCAGCATGTTTCAGCAAACTTTTATTATTAGTTTCAGCAAACTAACAATACGCACATGTGAAATGAAGCAACCGGGTCAGGGAAGCCTTGTATAAGTGAATAAAAACATTTTGATCCTTCTAGAGACTGGGTGAAGGGTTCTTACAGAATGCGTCCATGGATGACCATTTGTTTCACCGGCCTCCACCCTTCTATGATTTTCATTCTAGTGGCTAAACTTAGAGATATATAGTTTTTTGACACACTGGATGTATTTGCTGAAGCAGGCTTTTGCTTTGCTGTTCATATATCCTCAGTAATAAGTTCTGGAGGCAGCTGCTGTTACCTTGCCCATTGTAAGCAGGCACATGAGCTACAGTAGAATCAGCTACAATAGAATCACACTGTTTCCCACCTCAAACTTTGTTTATTGAAGACAGGCTGCTGCAACCCAACATTTCCTCAGCCTTCCTTCACCATGCTTCCTATACTTGTACTGCTTAAAAAAAATCAAGCTTAGATTGAGGTTGAATTAAAAAAGGAGTAGGTAGTTATTACATGTCAGAGGCTTTGTTAACTGAAGTATGCTTGTGTGGCTCTTTTGTTTGCTTGGGTGTTTTTTCTTCTTGATTTTATATATATATAAAATTATATATACATATACACACACACACACACACACACACATGCAGGCAAGAAGAACCAGTGTGGTGTAGTAGTTTGAGCATTGGACTACAATCTTGTGTGACCTTGGGCATGTCACACCTTCTCAGCCCCAGAAAACACCATGATATGGGGCCCCTATGGTCTTAGGATTTCCATAAGTTACTTTGCTTAAAGGCACAGAATAACAACAAGCCTTAAAGGTACTAGATCCTGTCTGATCTTGGAAGCTAAGCAGGGTCAGGCCTAATTAAGACTTGCATGGGAGACCACCAACAAATATGAGGTGCTGTAGATTATATTTCAAGGAAAGGAACTGACAAAACCACCCCTGAATATTCCTTGATTAAGAAAACATGAAATTCATGGGGTTGCTGTAAGTTGGCAGGTGACTTGAAGGTATGAGTGCGTACACACACATATGTAACTAAGATATTCGAATGTGGGTCTAGAAATAAGACCAATACGAAGTAATTCTACTATTTTGTAAAGCTCACAATAACTATCTGAAATGTTCCCATCTTAACAGACAGGGAATTGAATTTGTTGCAGCCCTGAAAGCTTCGTTAAGTCTATAGCTGGCTGGGAACTTGGATCCAGGTCTTCCCTGTCCAACATGGAAAGGTGAACATTTTTGTTTTATCCCAAATTTATTGCATTGATACATCATAAAGTTAGTCCTGGGTATTCTCATGTTCTGTGCTTATGCCAAATTTAGATCAGTTTTCTAAAGACTAATAATAGACACCTTGGATTGCCTTTAAGTTTCTAAAAGTATGCAAAGCAATCCTATTTTGTTACCTTCAGCCATTTCTTTTAAAAAAGAAAGTACTGCAGAAGTGATGCAATCATATGAATTCCCGACCATTCCTCCTTCTAATTAACCTGCTTTCATCATTCTAATAAAGCTCTCCAAATGGCAATATATAATTTAGATTAATTTATTTCTCCCTGCAAGACATGTTATTCAAGTAGTTAGATTTCACAGTAAGATAGCATGTGCGGTTGGTGACAGTAAATGTGAACTTTATGTCAACAGCAGGGAGCAAGGGAATAGAAGAGTAACCAAATGAATACTATTAGGGCCAGGGTTTGAGTACAAGTGAACACAGCTGAGCATTCTCTGTAAAAGGTACGTGGGGGCTTGTGCACACTCTCCAACATTTCACAGATGAAAATCAGGATACAAGAGGCCAAGCAACAACAGAATGTGGAGTATACTGGGAAGGGCAAGATTCCACCCTTCCTCTTCTTTCGCCACTGTTGAGTTAACTGTGTGCAAGCTGCATTTGTACTTTGAACTCAGTTTGCAGCAACTGAATTTAGGCTTAGGACAAAGTGGGAGGAGGAGAGAGAAACTGAAAAGAAGCTGAAAAAGTAGGACTAGGGAGGATTAATCTGGACTACCAAATGAGTATTCATGCCCCCTTTGATTTGAATACATTTTGTTGTGTTACAATCTAGAACTGAAATGGATTTCATTGGCATTGCTATCACTATATATACACAAAATAACACTATGGAGAAACAAAATCTCTATTGCGGTACAAAGGTTAGGTTAAAAAAAAAGCTTGATTGACACTTGTTGGTTGCATATTCAGCCCCATTTCTGTGACAAGCTGAAATTAGCTCTAGTCTAGTGCAATCCACAGCCCCTAAAAGTCAGAGGAGTAATTGAATTGGAGCCCTTTGGGTGCAATTCCAGTGCCACATGATCTCAGATTAAAGACAACTGTTTCCAGGGGGATCCCGAATTTCTTGAAGAGCATATGTAAACCAATGGCATCACAAAGATTGAGGAGCTTTGGAAACAAGTTGTGAAAAGTGCGGAAGCAACAATCAGGGTTTGTGTGTGTGTGTGTGTACATGTGTGTACACACACCAGACTATGAATATCCCCCATAGCATTGTTAAATACTTTATGTGTGTATTTATGTCCCGCCCTTCTCCCAGTTTAGGATCCAAGATGGCTTACGCAAGTCCTAAAACAAGAAAAAGCTAAAAACCAGATAATTAGAAAATTAAAATGTAATTAAACAAGTTATATTAAAATCTTACTAAATTAGAAAAGTATAAAATCATTTGCAAAATGTAACAATAAAGGTAAAAATATAATACCCAAATCCCCAAAAATTACTCCCTGCAACCAGTTAATCATCAAATCCCTGTTTGGATAGCAAAGTCTTTGCCTGGTGGTGAAAGGAGCGCAGAGAGGGGACCTGCCTAGCCTCTTACAGAAAAAAATTCCACAACAAAATGCAAGAAAGGCAAGTGGGAGACGAATACTTCAGCAAGATACCATAGATGGCTTTGAAAGGGGGATTTAGATAGTCATGGAGTGTAGGGATATCTGTCCATGCAAGTTAACAGTAGCTACATGTCACCAGGATCTTCTGAATGCAGATTGTTGAGGAGAGCAACAATGGAAGGGATGTGTTCTCATGTCCTGTTTGTGGGATTCCCCAAATCATCTGGTTGGACATTGTGAGAAACAGGATGCTGGGCTAGATAGACCTTTAATCTGCTCCACCAGGGCTGCTGTTATAGAAATACGGAATTTCTAGAGAATTGGAACTGGTACAGAACCAACTTCTGATCTTTCCAATGTGTTTTTAGTATGATCTAGTGTGCAAGAGCAGAATTAGTAATCATGCAGCCTTCCAGACATTGGGTTGCAATTCCCAGCAGCCCTGGTTGCTATAGCTATAGAAAGGGTACTGGAAGTTGCAGTTCAAGAACACCTTGAGAGCTAGATTACTCCCAGCCCTAGTCTCGAGGGCCTTAAAAATCCAGGTTCTAGACACCACTGAGCCATGGACACATAACTTGGCCTTGAGTTCACTGGAGGAAAGGTGGGTTACAAACTCAACTAACAAAACTCCCTCCCACAAAAGTGTTGACTTTGCAAGAAAAGGAGTTTGATGAGGAAATTTGTCCCCAAACCATTGGCATAAATGCTGGCTATACTGACTTTAAGTGATTGATGAAATGCATTCTGTGGGCCAGGGCACACAATCAAGAGTGCTTCCATCCAATGTGACTTGCATTGTCATCAGTTCTGCATATGCTTGCAATCAAGCTGAAGACTGAAGTTGTGCCCTGGCAATGCCTGCAACCCCAGTAGACTTTAACAAAGCATTGCAGCCACAGGACTCACCATCAGCAGGCTGAAGCGATACGCCTGGATGTGCCAGACCGCACATTACCCTTGATTGCATCCTCAGGGATGGCTGAGAGGCATCTTGCAGAAGTAATTTGTTCACTCCCGCAGGCAAGTTCTGAGAGAAGTTAAAAAGTGCTCAAGGTGCTATAAAGGTGTTTCATGTATATTGTATTAAACGGGATTGGTTAAGCTTGTTGTGATCTTAAGATTGCATTTTTGGAAACTAACTTAGCTGAAGCATCTATTCCCTTTTCCCAGTTAGTCTACTTCCTTCATTAATCAAACAAATTTGGCAAGCAACCAGATGTGCTTGCTTCTGCCAGTAATGGTATCTTCAAACACATTTATGTACCTTTTATAATTGAAGTGAAGAGTGAGGCAGGGATACTGCTGGATGGGAGCATCCATCATCCTCACATTGGCTATGCTGACTGAGGTGATGGGAGTTGTGCTCCAAAAACATTTGGTGTGCTACACATTCATCTCCCTTGAGTGAAAGGCTATACCAAGTCAGCTCACCACATGCATACAGGCATGCATTTATTCATTTTTCCTTTTCTCCTTCCTTCCTTCCTTCCTTCCTTCCTTCCTTCCTTCCTTCCTTCCTTCCTTCCTTCCTTCCTACCTACCTACCTACCTACCTACCTACCTACCTACCTTTATTTTCTACCTTTCTTGTATCATGTCTATTTACCTAATAAGTGGTCATGCAGCATAGAGAATGCGACTTGCCCAGGGTGGTTTACAGGTCGTTAATTTGACACTTCCCTCAGTCCTCAAACTTAACAATCTAATGAAGGCCAAAACATAAGGAAAAGGGAGTGGAAACAAGGAAGGGGATTGAGTCTTGCAGATACTGCCTGTTTTTCTCTCCCTCTGAAGCCAGGACAGTGGCATTTGGGAGGGGCGGAGGGCCTCGCCTCAGCTGCTGGGCCGAGGCATGATGAAGCTGTGCCTGCTCTTCTTCTCTCCGTTTGAGGCCACAGCAGTCGCTAGTTGGAATGGAAGGAGTCTTTCATCCCTTTCAAACACGTTAAACTAGATTTTTTAAAAAAGTAAGGAAGCCAGAAAAAATGCCCTCTGGACTTTGCCACCCCACAAATATTTCTTCACCAAACTTAGGTTTTGAAAACAGGGTAAGGAGAAAAGCTGGCAAAGAGGGCTGGGTAGACTGTAACAGGGGAGAGGTGGGAGGTATAGGGCCAAGCCTATTAGGTGAAATTATAATTCTTTGTTGATTTTGTTTAAACTTAAGGCATGATGGAAACTATTTCTTTTCTGCATTATACAACCGCAGTGGCTCTTTGATTATGAAATAGAGTCTGTTGATTGGGAGAATGTCTGTTTCTTCCATGAACTGTATCTTCAGTCTGCTTCCTCAGCTTCTAGTAATATGATCAACCACTCCTAGATGGCTGGATTTCTTGCTGATTTTCAGTGCTGTCTTAATACATGTCAGATTTGGTCCAGTAGCAATTGAGAGAGTATAGGAGGCTTGGAGGCAAAGATCAGGTATTGTGAAATGCTCAGGTACTATCAAATGTTAATTGCCCACATTCATTATTGTCTAGCTTGATGCATAAAACCAAATCTGAGAGATGTCTGCCACATGCAGTGTCTCAGAGATCAACAGAGATGGGGCCACTCTTGGCATGAAGGCCCTGAAATCTTGAGATGCTCTTTCAGTTTCCAATCCCACCAGTTTAGAGGCTTTCATACCACACTCAAGACTACTGTTGTCAGCTCAGGAAAGGAGGAGCTTAGGCCTCATAGTAGTCTGTATAGCAATAGAATTGCATTCTTAGTTCATGATATCAAGCAGAGCTTGGAATGTTGCTTTTTAAAAGTAACTAGAGACACTATAGTTACAAGGCTGAAAAGTAGTTAGCTATCATTATAGTAATTTTTAAAATGTCCCGTTTCTATTCTATTCCTTACAAATGACTATAGTGGTTATTTTTAAAACAGCATCTGAATGTTAAGAGCACAAGACACCCTTCCCTCCTACTCTTGTCTGCCTGTCCATGCTACATCTGAACATGATGCAGGGCACTTCAGCTATTGTTCAGTGAGACCATTTTCCTTTTGCTATTAAAATAATTAAGAAGTTACTCCATAAAATAGGTAAAGTTAGCCATTACTAAACCTTTGTTATTGAGAGAAGGAATCCATTACAATAATCTAGTTATTTGTAACTAATGATCTCCAAGCTCTGATCTCGACAGGTACAGACATTGAAAGCTGGCTAAATTCAGGGCAGAATGATACTGGCCATTTCCGCACTACACTCTTATAGCGGCCGGCCCCTCCTGAAACTGCAAACCCCAGGATTCCATAGGATATAGAAAGTGGAGTAATCGTGCTATAAGAGTGTAGTGCGGAAATGGCCACTATATGGTCCCATGAAACATTGGTCTAGAGTTGAGGCTTTCTGACTTGGATGTAGACCAATACAAGCATTGGGTCTTATGAGCAATTACAGGCACTTGCCATGATGCAGAATTGTTGCACTTTGTACTACACCATTAGACCGGCACTCCTCTCTATTTAGATGATCCAAGAAACCTCCCTGCTCCTTAGCAGCATCTGAGTTTGCATGAAGACTCTGGATGCTTTATACTCTTTTCTATGGAACTCTTCCAAAGGATGAATCCAAACACTTGAAATACTCTGCTTCAGGTGACACCATGGAGGTGTGTACTGGAAGGCAGAAGAATGCAGGCACTGATATCTCAACATACTTTTCAAACTCTTGGCACCCACAGCTTGATGGTGGCTGTGTGAATTCTGTTTTGGGCAGCAGTGTGTCTTCCAGTCTACTAGAATCCCAGATTTCAAGTCCTGTTCCCCCTCAAACAGAACTCAGCCACACTGCACCTGCTAGTCTGCATTTTCTTGTGCTCCTTCTGTGCCTCATGCAACTGATTTGCAAAGCATTTGAGTCACTCTGACGGTGTCACGAAGACCCGGGTAAATGTGAGTTTGTGAAAGATGGACAGCTGAGAGGCAGTCTTAAGCTTGGGTGGCCCTTGCAGCTGTTTACTCACTTTATTTTAAAGGTGGATTAATTTGCAATGCTACGGAATAATCTCCACGAATTAGAACGGGAATAAAGGGAACAGCTGGATGACAGTAAAAAGACTGTTTTATATGGTGGCTTTTAAAAGGAATTGAATATAGTGCAGCCTTTGCTCTCACTCTCTCAGATGATGGCCCTGTCTCATGAAAGGCACAACCACCGATGCTAGGAAGGGAAGGAAAAGAAAGCCCACTGTCACTGCCCACTCTGCCAGCATTTTAGGCCCTGATAAAGGTGTGTATATAAATGATCCTAGGTTCCACACCAGAGTGGGCACTATCAGAAGGTCTGGGCCCCCTGAACATCAGTGGACCTGTCCTGCTCATTTTTCAAAACTAGAAATTACCAGGTTGTCAGATCTTTTAAAAGAAGAAGTCTGCGTACTAAAACAGGTCTTGAGGGATAATAACCTTAAACGGTCGAATTCACCCCACAAAGGAGGGGGATATTGTTATTGTGTGCCTTCAAGTAATTTTGGACTTATGGTGGCCCTAAGGCAAACATATAGTGTTTTCTTGGTAGGATTTGTTCGGAGGGGGTTTTCCTTTGCCTTCCTCTAAGGCTAAGAAAATGTGGTGTACTCAAGGTCACCCAGTGAGTTTCCAGGGCTGTGCAGGGATTTGAACCCTGGTCTCTACAGTTGCAGTCCAACACTTAAACCATTACATCATATTGGCTCAATCGTGAATTTACTCCATTATTTTTGTGGAGCAAAACTGGCAGGGGGCACACTTTGCCCACTCCTACTCTACACCAAGAATGAGGAATTTTATAGATCCAAGGGCCAAATTCTATTTAAGTCAGTTTTTAGTGGGCTCCTTTCTACTGTTGCATGGGGTCAAAAGTAACAGGGTGGAAATACAAGCATATTTTAACTTAAAGCTCTTCTGCTAGTAGCAAAGGCTTAGGAGGGACATTTCAACCTTATAAAAAATGGGAGGAAAACCCATGTGGGCCAAACTGGGACTACAGAGCCTCCACCACTGTTCAACCTCATGTCTCTCTTTTTAGTTGCCTCACAAACATTCTAACAACACTCGTCAGGGAGGCTGTTTCAAAATGCCAGATTGACTATTGCGATACCAATTTTGTATACTGCACAGTGTTTTACTACTGTAGAATCCTTCTTTGAACTTTTTACAAAGAACATCTCATACCTTCCAACTGTCCTGATTTGGCAGGGAAAATTAATCATCTGCCATTCCACTTTCCTAGCTGCTTTTAAAATGTCCTAGTTCCACTTTCCTCCTCCCACTTTTCCTGCTTTATCCTCTGCTTACTTCAACTACTGCAGAGTTCAAAGTGCCAAAGCAGTTTCCAGTGCATTAATTCAGCAAAGTGGAGAGGACAGGACAGAAGGAATCTTACCCTTCCCAATAGGCTGAGGTAAAAGCAAACTGTTGGAGCCCCTCCTGGTTTGTTTTGTTCTTCCTTATTAATAACATGTGCCATCCTGACAATACACTGTTGTTTCATGGCTACATGTATCCTAGTTTTCATCTGTGAAACACTGGCGACTATGCAACCTTAGCCGTAGGTTATGACTCTTTACCAGCAGTTCTCAACCTGTGGGTCGCGACCCCTTTGGGGGGTCGAATGACCCTTTCACAGGGTCGCCTAAGACCATCGGAAAATATGTATTTCCAATGGTCTTAGGCTCCATCCCCTCCTCGATGGTGGTGCGCAAGTGCGAGCCACACGCTCGGTCCTCCTGCCCCCTTTGGTGGGAGCACGTGCAGCCGCACGCGCTCCTGCCAAAGGGGGCAGGAGGACGCGAGCGCGTGGCTCGCGCTTGTGCACCACCACTCCTGGGCCTTTTCTGCACGCTACCTTATCGCGGAGGTGGGAGGTGCCCTCTCTTTGCTGCTCCTTCGTCCCGCAGCTGGCTTCCTGGTTGCGCGACCACCCCACCCCTTCCTTCCGCAGTTCAGCCTGGGAGCTGTAGGCTGCGCTGGGGGAGGAAGGGGCAGGGTGGGGCGGTCGCATGACCAGGAAGCCAGCTGCGGGACGAAGGAGCAGTGAAGAGAGCACCTCGCACAAGAACCTGCTTGCACAAATGGCACCCCCCCCACCTCCGTGAGAAGGTAATTTGCAGAGAAGGCCCAGGAGTGGTGGTGCGCAAGCGCGAACCACATGCTCACGTCTTCCTGCCCCTGTTCAGAAGGGACTGAAATTGCTCCCCTTCTCTGCTACCGGGAGAACCTCCCATCTGACGGGCCAGCTTGGGAGGGCAGCAGTAGCATGGGGGGCAGGCCCCCTCCTCGCCACGGCCCCTGCCCCACTCGCCACAGAGGGGGGCACTGTGGAAAGGCTGGGGTGCTGCAAAGCGGCGCTTTTCCGGGGGAGCGAGCTGCGCCTGGTGCAAAAGGCAAAGGCGTTGGGATTCCCCCCCCCCCGGCCAGGGTCGACACTCTGGAAACTTTTCCCACACTGCCCCCCCAGCGGAAATGAGAGCGAAGCAGAAGCAGAGCCTGGGGGGGGGTTCTCAGAATTTTTTCCTGAGGGAAACGTGAAGCTCCTCTTTCCCTCCCTGCCCACCCCTACCCCTGTTCCTGGCCGACGAGGCGGCCTTTGCCGGGGGGGAAGCATTGCAAATAATAAATAAATAATTTTACGGTTCTGGGTCACCACAACATGAGGAACTGTATTAAAGGGTCGCGGCATTAGGAAGGTTGAGAACCACTGCTCTATACAGAAAGAAAGCAAATGAAAAGGCTATTGAATAAGTGTGTGTTGTATACTGCAACCACCTTGCCTCAAAGAAGGGAATTTGTGCAATTCTCTGATGCTTGTCGTCATTGTACAGCTTATGAAAATTACCTCTTAAATTCCAAAACATATTTCTCCTCCAACAATGGTCTTTAGTTTATGAAACATGGCCAGCCTTCTTACGTAATAATTTGGTTGTCAGCAAATCCAGTGTATTACCTTTATAGTTTACACAGAGAATTTGCATTTAACAATGTAAAAAGAAACCACAAGTCCTTTTTTGAAAAAAAAAATTTGATCACATAATTTTCAGCTTAACAGGAAACAGAAGATGTGTACACTCAATGAAGTAACTTTCCAGGTGTCTCCATTTTTGTAATAAACATTAGAATTATTTTTTTTAAAAAAAAGTCTACGTGGAAAAAAGGCATCACTGTATTCAACTGGAAGCCTGGAAAATATAGGTTTTGTTCTTTGTTTGTATTAACATTAGGTTAGCAAGGAGCCCTGGTGGTGCAGTGGTTAAATGCTGGTACTGCAGCCATAAAGTTGTGATTTTGATCCTGCCGGGCTCCAGGTTGACTCAACCTTCCATCCTTCTATAGTCGGTAAAATGGGTACCCAGCTTGTTGCGGGCAATTAGGCAAATACATTGTAAACCGCTCAGAGAGCATTTAGCTGATAAGCAGTATAGAAATACACATGCTATGCTATGCTATGCTATGCTATGCTATGCTATGCTATGCTATGCTATGCTATGCTATGCTGGCAAGTTGGTTTTGCATAAGAATAAACAACAGAAAACCTCTTTATTCAAAACCAAGTTTGCCTAGATAGTGTAAAAGGGTGTGGAGGGGTTACAGACCATGATTACTGTGAGGAAGGGTACAACCCATACTTGCATTCATTTATTTTCCCTGCATGTGTCTTCAGCCTCTTGTCCTCACGTACATTTGTGTCCTCCCTTTCCTCCAAAGAGTTCAAGGTTCTCTACCCATCCACAACAGCCTGATGAAACAGATCAGCTTCAGAGAGAGGGCCCAAGATCAGCCAGTGAGTTTCATGGCTTAGTGGGGAATTCAGTCTGGATCTCATAGCCATAGTCTAATTAATTTTTCAGAGGGGTGCCAGAGCAAGCTAGAAGCTCAGGGTGGGATGGAAGAGGCCTTTGCAGCAGATAATCATAGAGAGGCTAGATACAGAAGATACCGCTCCTGCACTTTTAATAACTCTGCAGAAGAGAGCGCTTCAGCAGGAATAGTTTTTAGTTTCTCCACATGATTATTATTGAGAAAAAAGCACTGTCCTCTTTTGCATTTTGTCATCCTGCCCACACATTTGCTTTACAAGGGAGAAAGAATTTAGAAGCTTTCTGGCTGACTGCAGGACTATACTTACTTTCTGAGATGGAAGACTCAGTACACTTAGGATGGCTCACTTCTGAATAAATCAAATCTTTATTATTACGGTCATAGACCAGCATCCACTTCTGAATAAACATGCAGAGGCTTGGGCTGTGTTTTTCTGCACCTTATATGAAGTTCTTCTTTCAATTGCAACACAAGTGCTAATTGGTATTTACATGGGGCTCAATACTATATAGAAGCAATGCTATGCTCACTGATGCCTACAAATAGCTATTGCTCAAATCCTGGTCTTATAGATGCTTTGGACCAACTCACAAGAGTCTCAGAGAGTATGGCTGAGACTCAGGAATTCTGGGAGCTGAAGTCCCCAACCTCTGGAGTCCACAGTTTGAGAACCAGTAGATCTTTCTACATCATAACACACAACATGTGCCTGAATGTTTGCATCTCTTCTATTTCTTTAACCTTCAAAGAAATTTAAATGTACAGTGGAGGAGTTGTGTTCTCCATATGTTTCTGACCACTCATTCCATCATCCATTGCCATGGATAATGGGAATTGCAGTCTAACAATATCTGGAGGGTGTTCCCTGGGTTTAAGCCTCTGACCACCACGTTGAGAATATGCAGCAGCCACATTAAGCCGTATGCATCTTGGATGGCAGTCACAATCCTGTATGATATGCATGATCACCTACAGGAACATGGGAAACTGCCTTATACAGAGCACTGGTTCATCTAGTGCAGTAGTGTCAACTCTGACTGGCAGTGGTTCTCTGGGGTTTCAGGTAGGATTCTTTCCTAGGCCTTTCTGGAGAAAGCTGACATCTCCTGATGGTCTCCCATTCAACCAGGTCTGAGATTGGAAGTGTCAGAGTACGTGTGTTATGACACCTTAAACCAGTGGTTCTCAACCTGTGGGTCTCCAGATGTTTGTGGACTTCAGCTCCCAGAAGCCCTGAGCATTGACCGTAGTGGCTGGGGCTTCTGGGAGCTGAAGTCCACGAACATCTGGGGACCCACAGGTTGAGAACCACTGCCTTAAACTGTCTTCAATGGAGGCTTCATATGAATCAGGGAAAGAATATGATTAATTCTAATGACCTCCCATGTAAAACACATTTGAGTCCTGCAGGGCACTATATTCTAACTGCATGACATCACTAGACATGAAATCTCAAAACTCCCGCAAACGACTGTAGTTCTTCTCACCCTTCTTGACCTCTGGCAATGCTGCCCGTATTACATATGATGACATTGTTAGAGCACACCACCACACATGCCAATTACACAACTCTTCCCAGCTGTTGGGAAGTTGCCTTCAAGGGAATGTACTGCATTTCAAAATGGAACTTTAAATACAGATATTTGAAAATGAATCCCTCAGGTAAACAGCCAAAATGAGAAACATGTGGTCCTCCAGATGTTGTTGGACTACAATTCCCATGGGATGACTAGAGTTTTAGTGCAGCAGCCTCTGCAGGACTATACCTTCCCCATCCTTGGCTTTACAGACTGTATGTATAGCAGTTTCCTCCAGTTTAGTGACCTTGAGAGATTTTGGACTACACTTTCAGGATTCCTGACCATTGCTGGCTGGCGCTGATGGGAAGTGAAGCCCAAAACATCTTGAAGACACCAGACTGGGGAAGACTAAACTACCTTTAATACAAATGCCTTCAGATGGAAGAAATGAGTGAGATGGAAAATTTGCTGTAGGGAGAATTGATCTGATGTTAAGCATCTTCCATTTTTAAGGAAAGAGAAATTAATGGTGAAGGCAGAAGCAACATTTTAAACATCGTTATTGTGATCTTGCAGGAATATATATGCATACATGCAACCTTCAGAGGCATTTGTTTTCAAAATGCCAACTGGGTGTTCAAAGGATTTTAACTAAGCTGAAAGCGTTTATGTTGACTGTCATCATGAGCTTCTGTCTCTTTTGTAATGTGATCAATAGTTACAGAAGACTGATCTTGATCACAAGTTCACAGCACACTTTGTTGTTTCAGTCATAGTGTCAGATCAGGCATTTCTGCTCACCATCTATCACTACTTGCAGCAAACATGTGATTAAGTGCATTACAGATATACTCTTCCCTTCCTGAGTGGTGATAGATTTCTTTTTGATAATATTTGCATGATAATAAAATGCAGTGGTGGAGCTTGGAGTGTATGGAGGGGGTGGGGCCACTGTGTGGGGGCATGGCTAGGGCACACAGGGGTGTGGCTATGGGCCGAGACGCCTCAGAAACATTGCTGCCAGAGGCAAATAGTCCCCACCGCCCCCACGTGACTGATAAAATGTTGTTTATAGTGTATCCATGCTACACAATTATAGTGCTTTGATTCCATTTCAGATGCTATGGGTCCATCATATGCAATCCTGGGATATATAGTTCGGTTGAGATATTTACTTTTTAAAATGAACTCCTCAGAACTAGAAAAACAGAGATCTCTCACAGAAAAGTCTAAGTTTGTCATGCAATGACTAATGCCTGGGTTCCACTGGATGGAGCCATGTCAGTTAGTTGTATCAAAGTGCTACAGTTGTGTAAAATGGATGTGCCCTATGGCAATTTGCCTAAAACAATTCTCTTAAAAAGCAAATGACTAACCAGAGAAACCAAGAGCCACGATGGATCTGACCAGTTGCCCATCTAGTCCACCTTTTTGTTTCCCAACAATGGAGAACTAGCCTTTGTTGCCTTCTGGATGGCAATTTTTTTAGATAGTTGAAGAGTGCTATCCTTGAACAACCTCAGTATTCTATTCTTCCAGTTAAACATACCTCACGCGTCCGGCCTATCTTCATAAGAATGCTCAGGTATAGTTGGAGTATTTGTCCTTGCATACCACCATTGGATTCAATCTCTCCAGATATCTTGTCATTTATTCTTAACAGTGTGCAATTCAAGGAGTTGTAGACTTATGCTTCATGAGATATAGGTGATCATCAGGGTACAGATGACTCTGCTGCCTCCTCCTTCTTCCCAGTCCAGGACTCAAAGCATCTTACAGATGTTACGAGATACAGCTAAATCATCATATCATCATCATCATCATCATCATCATCATCAGATTGTGCAAAACTTAGTATATAATTAAACTAATAACAGAACTGAAAACAATTAAAAGCATGGCAATTAAAAGAAAACAACCAATACACATTACAGTGCATTCTGAAAGGTTCCATCAAAGACCGGTCAAAACAGAAACTTCACCTGCCTAGGAAAGGATAGCAAGGCACGTGCCAGTCAGCCACACAGGGACGTGGGCTGCAGGGGGAGATCTGCCCCAACTGGCAAAGTTTTTGGGGTGTCTCAGCCCATCGCCACACCCCCGCGTGCCCTGGCCATGCCCCCTTGTGCTGTAGCTCCCCTCTCCCCCCTCCCCACACCCTAAGCTCCGCCACTGGTGCCCGTGTAACCTCCCTAAGAAGGGAGTTCCAGAGCCTGGGAGCAGCCACCAAGAAGGCCCTTTCCTGTGTTCCCACCAGAGCTTCCTGTGAAGGTGGTAGGACAGAGAGAAGAGATAGGATGAACATCAGATTCCAGGATCCCATTTGGAAACATAACACTAAGAAGTTTGAAGAAGTTCAACATAGTGTAGAAGCTTCATTTTAATCCCACTCAGCGCAATAAAGCAAGGGGTTGGAGAAGAGGGATTATTTATTTATTTAATATCCCACCTTTCAACCAGAACTGGGAGTCAGAGCACTTTATAACATAATGACAAGTACAGCTAGATATAATAAGACAGTATACTATTATGTTAAATCACAATTGAATTAAGGACATTTAAAAACCCATTAATAAAAAGATTAAAAAGTGCAGCATCTCCATTGATAACTCCTTCCTCAGTAACCATCAGTTGCTGAGAGCCTGAGTGACTTTGCCTGCTATCAAAAGGAAAGGCTCAACCTAACATCTCTTAGATGATAGGGGCAGCCACCGAGAAGACCCTCTCCCCTCTTCACCAAATGTGTTGCTGAGGATGGCAAACGTGCTGCTGAGGAACAAGCTCTTTGCCAAATTTCCACAGAACCTGGGAGAATTGTATGTGAGAATACTGTGCTCCAGACAGCCTGAACCTGAATCCTTCAGAGAAGATACTCTGAGGCCATTTCTGCACTACACTGTTATAGTGCTATTATTCCACTTTCAACACCCTATGGAATCCTGGGGTTTGCAGTTTAGGGAGAGACATTTGGAATTCTCAGCCAGGGATCTCTTTGGCATCAGTAACTTAGAAACTTCAGAATTCCACAGGATGTTGAAAGTGGAATAATAGCACTATAAAACAGTGTAGTGCAGAAATGGTCACAATGAAGTCTCGAATGAAATGTCCTCACATAGGTCCTTCAGGCAGTGAAAACATTTGGAAACAACATTTAACCAGGGCATGGTTCATCCTCATTCCTGCCGCAACCTTTTACTTAAAAGTATTCCTTTATATCTCTTCAGTTTTTTAAAAAATATTTCCTTGAATCTCATAACATTCGTTTTACAAAGCAGAAAAACTTCTGAAATGCAACCACTTTCCTTCTCCTTTAAAGAGGACTATACCACAGCTGGGCATCTCTTTTAAGACCCACGGCAGTCCTTGCCATAGGAACAGGGGTGTTGCTGTGGGAGGGGGAATGCCTAAGTCCCTCTAACCAAGAATTCTGCCTCCCCCATGGGAATTTACCTCCAGCCCCCCCCCCCGAATTTGTAGCACTGCAGAGAGCCAGACCTTGAAAATCCTCCACACCTAGAACTCTTCCATTTGCAGTTTTTTCCATTCCCTTGAGACCTCTGCTGGCCTCTTTTCTTTGGATGCCTAAACTGGATTTTAAAATGCTCCGCTGAAGTTTAAAGTTACTGCGAGGCTAGACGTTTGAGGAGTGAAAGAGAATTTCATCTGGAGGGGGCAGAATTTTTCTTTTGGGGGGGACAATGCCTTCATTTTGCCTTAATTCGTCTACCTTGGTATGGTCGCTGACGACCAGAGTCAGGCTATAGGCACAGTAAGGCTGCCTAATGTATCTGTCAGGTACGTGTGCATGAGGAAAATTACACGTGCACATATACGCGGATATGTGTTGGCGGCGGCGGGGAGAGCCATACAACGGTGAAAAAGACAGCGTTGCTTCTGCTCCTCCCTGTGCGGAAGTGTTTCGGCGCCCGAATCGGGGCCCTCGCGTCGCCAAGCGGCGTCTCGAGCGAGAGACACTGGAGCGGCTAAGAGGGGCACGACCGAGGTAACACCGTCCGCCTAGCGGGTAGACGCCGCTGCGCCTGCACGCCATCCCATCACGTCATGTTGAAGCTTCTCTCCCTCTCTCTCACGGCGCGGAGCGGACCTTATAAATTCTCCCTCTCCCGGCGAGAGCGTGATGTTATCTGCTGGCGAAAGTGGCTCTCTTCGGAGCGAGGCGAGCGAAGGGGCTCTGAGGAGGAGGAGGAACGCAGAGACCAGCAAGGCGAGAGAGGGCAGGAGACGGAAAGGAAAAGAGACTCTGGCGGAGTTGAGGCGGCTTTTGAAGCCACCAAGGAGGAAGGAGCCGTGGGGCAGAGCGCTCACAACACCTCCTCAGGGAAGAAAAGCGCCCGAACTCAGAGCGACAAGAGAACTAGGGCGCCCGCGAAGCCGCAGCCCCCTCTTGAAAAAAACCAACCAAAACATACGCGGCGTGAGGGGGAAGAGCAGCAGCGCTAGTTCTGCGTGGTTGACGGGGCTCGCCCCCCCCCGTTTCTTTCCCTTAAAAAAAAACTCTGGAGGAGGAGGAGGAGGAGGGAGCTCCTGGAAAAAAGTTGTGGAGCCAGAAGTAGCCGGAGCGAGAGACAGAGGGGAGGGAGGGTGGTTGATTGGTTGAGCAGCTTGGTTGGGGCAAAGAAGTTGTGGAAGCCGCCGCCTTGCTCGCCTCGCCTCGCCTCGCCTCGGGGCCACGGGGCACTTCGGCTCGGTCCCGTTTGCTGTGCCGGCGCCACGCGACGGCCGCGGGAGAGACGAGGAAGGCACGGGCGCTTTCGCGGGCGGGGGAACGCGGCGCAGCTGCCTTCCCCGTCGCCTGCCCGTCCTTGGCGCGCCTCGGAGGCGCTCTCAACTCACGCGGATCTACCTAACACCCGCTCCACACGCGCAAAGCGCCGGACACGTGTGCGCGCGGGTCCTCTCTGGGGGGCAATCCTCCGGCTTGACGGGCTTCCCGCCCCCGCCTTCCTCGACCGCCAGCCGGTGCCATCGCAAGGGAAGAGCGTGGGAGCTTCGGGGAAAGCGCCGAGCCGAGCCTCGGAAGCCAACCCGCTGTCGAAGCGGCCGCCAGTGGCCTCCCCCCCCCCCCGTGCGAGCGTGCGTGCGTGTTTTCCAACGCCACTCCTTCAGCTCTCGAAGAAACTTTTTGCATCGACGTGGTGATTCTCTTCCTCCCCCTCCCGGCCACCTCTTTCAGTGTTTTAACAAAATTACTAAGCTCTCGTTTGGGCTCTTTTTGGTAAAGAGAGGAGGGGGAGGCTCCGTGGTTGCGTGGGGCTGTAGCAAAAGCAACCTGCCTTTCGAAGCAACCCTTTGCCAACCTGTTGCACTCCTTGATTCCCGCCGCCCTCCGCAACGTCCAGCCCCGGAAAACGATCGTCCTCAACCTGTTGCGGTGTTGAAGAGAGAGCGATTTCGCCGGCTCAGATTCCTCGCTGCTTCTGGTTGGGACGTCGCGTCTCCTTTTCAGTCTCGCACCGAGACTCGTCGAGACCCAGAGCCGATCAGCTGGCGGAACAGCAACCCGGGACGCGCGCTACTGTTTGGGACGAGCGATCGGTGTCGTTTTGGTCTTCTTGTTTTCTCCCCCCCCCTTTTCTCTTTAGAGAAGCTGCACGCATCTATTTGAGACCTCGTTTCCACGCTGCCACTTCGAGTAACCCAACGCCACCTCCCACCCGCAACGGGTTCCTGTTTTCGTGAGGAAGAAGAAAACTGAGAACTGTGATTTTTTTTTAAAGAAACAATTATTTTTAAATTCTAAAATGCACTGCTATCTCTTGAGCGTCTTCCTCACCCTGGATCTGGTGACGGTGGCCTTCGCCCTGTCGACCTGCAGCACCCTCGACATGGATCAGTTTATGCGGAAGAGGATCGAAGCGATCCGAGGGCAGATCCTGAGCAAACTGAAACTCACCAGCCCTCCGGAAGAGTACCCGGAGCCTGAGGAGGTTCCTTCGGAGGTCATTTCGATCTACAACAGCACTAGGGACCTGCTGCAGGAGAAAGCCAACCACCGGGCGGCCACTTGCGAGAAGGAGCGGAGCGAGGAGGAGTATTACGCCAAAGAGGTTTACAAAATCGACCCGAAGCCGAATTACCAGAACGCAAGTAAGTCTCGATTGTATGTGTGTGTGCGTGTGCGCGCGGGAGAGGGAAAAAGACGCGCACGCACCCACGGGCGGACATGGGCGCCTGGGTCCGATCGTAGAATGGTAGCGCTGGGCAAAGTTACTATGTGGACTGCAACTCCCATTGCTGGCTGGGGGATCTCTGGGAACTGTAGTCGAAACGGAGAACGTTTCTCAGCTCCGTAGAATGACGTGCGTGTGCTCTGTCTGGTGTTGCTTGCCCTATAGAGACCCCAGGTGGTAATTGGTGGTCAGTAGAAATTTTGGGCTGGCATCTGAGAATGTGATCTGCCTTCTCAAGCCCACCTCCTTTTCTCTGTCCTAGCTCGTGAAAACAGAACACGGTGTTCCTTTACATTAGCTGGACTTTTTAATCTTCCTCTCCGCCCGCTCCCCATTCCTGGTTCTTGCGCGAGAAGGTGAGATGGAATAGGTTCCCCGTGGCCTGATAAAATCTCTCTGAGGCCTGGTGAAAGGGAAAGGAAGGTGTCCTGGCCGAGGTTTAACTATAGATGGGGCTCCTAGGCTGAGATGGAAGGGAGTGCCTCTGAGCATCCTCAGAGTGTTTTCCTTTTGTCCCTGAAGCTTGCGTAAACAACTGGTCTCGAGAAAACCCAGATAAGAGGGATTTCTGGGGCAGATCAAGTCTCTCTGGTTTTGTCTCTGAGGTATTTGGGAATATAAATACAAGTGGTTGAGGAAAAGAGAAGGAGGTCAGCCTCCAAAGTATGGGACATCTGGCAATGCTAGCGGATCACCCCCACTTTTGGCAGTGCCTAGTGCCTTCAGATGCCAGAGGCATTAATAAGCTTCCTTATCTGTTCTCATCCTCCGATTCTCTCTTGTTTATTTTTCAAAGTTTTCCTCTGGGTGGGAACGGTGGCTTCTCAGTCTGTTCTCGCTGGACGCTCTCCGCCCAGTTCGCCCTGCCGCTAGCCAGCAATCAGTGTAAGTTTCCCCTTTAGGACTCTGCCAGCACCTGGGTCAACAAACCTCCCTTTAACAGGATTAGTTTACTTTGTTCAGCAGTTCTCCCCCACCCCGCCCCCACTCAAGTCTCTCCAGCCCTCTTATCACCCTCCTATCTCCCAGTTCAACTGGTAGCCTCTGAAGCAGATCTGTTCTCTCAGCGATGCAGGAATTCATTTCAGTGTACCTTGGAACGAAAAAAGACAGAAAGAAAGAAAGAAAGACAGAAAGAAAGACGGAAAGATCAGTAGTTCCTCCACCCCAAAATCAAGTTTTCTCTGAAGTTTCCAGCTTGGATTGGTACAGCCAAAAAAGGGACAGGTCCTGGAAATGCCTATGGGGGTCCTGTTTTCAATGTAGTAGGCATTCTTATCTCTGGTGACCTTATTTGCAGGTATAAAATGATACTCCCTCTTTCACTATTATACTTTTTTTTTAAAAAAAAGTCCAGCTTCCTGGACACAGTCTGTGAATGTTTCAGCTGGAGCTGATTACATGCACTCATTTCTGAAAAATAAATTAGGACTTGAAGGAGCTGGCCTTGTATGTTGGTCCAGAGCCATTGTGGTCCAGAAACAGAGTGTTGCTATTGGAGGTGGAAGATCTGAATTCAAATCCCAGCCCAGCTTTGGGCTTGCTGTTCTGGGCTTTGGCAAAGTGAGCTGTCTAGTTAGTTGTACTGAGCCATTCTTTGCATTTTGTCTCAGAAGTAAATCCTGTTGAACCTTACGGGTTTTCTTCCCAAGGAATTGTGCCTAGGATTGCAGTTTTATCATTTATCAGCCATATCTCCTCCAAAGTTAGCTACTTTGTGTCCATTCCCTTGGATTGTTGCCTTAGCTTTTTCAGCTGTAAAATGGCTACAGTCAAAGATTTGTCAGGAGAGTATGTGGATAGTATTATATGCATAACTTACATGATGAAATCCAATGAAATCTAATCCAGTGACGTCTGATTGCTTTTGCTTTTGTTGGGATGGGGGCACAGAGAATACACAGAAAACAACATTCAAATATAGGTCATTGTGGGAAATTTTATTTAGGAGGAATTAAAAAAAAAACGTACTGTATGCTTAGGCTACAGTGTTCTGCTTTCACTGATTTGTTTTCCATTCTTTTCTTTCTCCCAGAACCCCCCCCCCATACTTTTATTGGCCTGTCTTTGGAAGGCAAGTACCTCTTATTATAATAGGTAATGCAGCCATCTTGGTAACTTTATCCCAGACTTACTAATTGTAGCCTCTTCTATTTATTTTGAATGCAACAAAGGTGTAGCTTTAAGGCTTGCTGGGGCTTGCTAGCAATAGTCCCAGGATGCCAGCCAGAGATCTCAGAATCCCAGTTACTGGGGAGCTGCCTCCTCTCTCCTTCTCTTTAATTGTTAAATGAAAATCCCAGGAAGAGGACAGCCTGGCAAGCAAAGGGTTTTTATTATTGTAATTAAGGCACTATCTTGCCCCGAGGGAAGGAAGACTTTACAAAGTGTGCTGGAGCCACCCTGCAATGTGCCAGCTCTGTCTCCCTCTCTTTCTGTCTCTCAGTCTCTGGTAATTTGTAGCAATAATGTAAAGACATGCAGAGGAGAACTCACATACACACACACACACAAGGACATTTGCATTGAAATGCCCACCCACTGACACTGATCCAGAACTGAGAGAAGGTGCCTATTTGGATGACTTTTTGTAGTCCGAGAAAAGTACTCATTTCCTCACTTTGCATTTGCTGCCATCTATGGGAAAGTACCCCCCACCAAGCCTGTCTGAAAATGTTTACCAGTTATATATACATAGATAAGAACATTTTGCTGACCTATATTGGTGACCTTGTAACTGAAGGTGTTCTTTCTCAAGAGCAAACTTTATTTATCTTTTGGGTCCCCACTTCTGCTGCCAGTTTGCCCTCAACCACATAAAGAAGGCACTGTGACCCCCAATGAATGAATCTTAGTGATTTGCATTATGTCAGACTGAATTCTCAGAGCAGAACAGAGGTGTTATCCCAACCATGAAATACATGTTTGTTTGTTTTTTAAAGTTTGCTATTATTGTTATTTCTACTGTTGTTGTTGTCCCTGTCATCACATTCCTCATCCTCCTGTCTAAAGCTTAGACTGCAGGAAGAAAAGCAGTGGAAGTGTAGATTGCAGGTAACCACCAACAGAGAGCATCAGAAGTTTAAGAGTTGAGGACTCTGCTAGCTTTTAGCCAGTCCTACTGTGCAAATGTTTGGTTGGGAAGATCTCTAAGTGGGTTAACTGTTTTTCCACTGCTGTCTAGTTATGTGTATTGGGCTGGACAAGCCATTCTAACAAAAAAGTGCAGCCAAGAAAAAAAATTGTGCGCGCATATATATATATATATACACACACGTACGTGTGTGTGTGTGTGTGTGTGTGGTGAGAGAATGAGTGAGATCCCACTCTTGAATGAATTGAAAATGCAGGGCTAGATAGCTCTGTCCTCTTTCTTTCACAGGTAAAACTTTTTAACTCTGCAACTCCTGTGTTAGTCAAGGAGGCAGTGGAGGGGAAGGGAGATCTCTACAAATCCATTGAGGTCATTCAGTGAAAAGCATGGGAAAGAGCCATCATTCAGAGGGCTTTTTTTAAAACCTCTTTTTTTACCACGGAGATATTAGTGTTTGGTAACTGACTACAGCCCAAGTATTACAAATATGCTCTAATTATACTCACAGTCCGCTATATATCACTGCACAGATTCCCTGATAGGTCTTTGTGGGACGTTTTGTAAAGTTCAGTCTAAATATTTTTAGCAATGTAGAGATTTTAAAAAGGGGGAAGGAAAAAAATGCAAAGAGATATTGTATATATCTCAAGGCATATTTTTGTCTTAAATATTATCCTTGGCCAACTGTGCTATATAAATACCGTAAATATGAATAGCCCTGGCACTGTGCCAATCTCCTGGGATGAATTTTAGTCAAGAAGGTATTTATGGGATATAAATAATACTATGTCAACATTTAAAGAAGGGACCTGATTAGCTCAGAATTTATTCGTATTAATCTTTTCACGTGCTGTTAGTTTAAGGCTCAAAGTGAAGTTATGCTAAGGTTTTGTTGATAGTTTGCACCAAGAGGATAAAAAGGTAAGGACCTTTTGCTAGATGGGCCAGTGGAGGGCTTAAAAAGACAGTGGCTCGGAGGGTGGGCCTAACAATTTGAATCTGTCAAGAAGAAAGCTTGGAAGAGTTACTTTTGGGATTACAACTCACATAATCTTCTACCTAGCATGGAAAATTCTGGTAGTTCAAAAAGGTAAGTCTTCCAAGCACTAGTCAAGGATTTATTGGTCTAGCAAAGTAAAATTCAAACAAAAAACATCATGAGCAATGCCATCCTAACTCAACAATTTACCCACTATTGCTGGTTAAGAGAGTTCTATGAATACCACAAATGGTCAAAGAGAAAATAAATGGGTCTGAGAGCAATTCATTCTTGAATATTACTAGAAGCCAAAATGATTAAACTGAGGCTATCGTAGTTTGGATATATCATGAGATGGTATGATTCGTTAGAAAAGATGATATTGCCAGCTAAAGTGGGAAGGCAGTAACAGAAGCAAAAGACCCCACCCCAGGTAAATTGACCCAGTCATGGAAGCCAGAATCCTCTGAGTTTGCAAGACCTGAGCAGAGCTGTTGATGACTGAAGATCTTGGAGGTCTTTCATAGATAGGGTTGCCATAAGCCAAAGCTGACTTGATGGCAATTAACAACAATGGGTTAGGATCAGACATTGGCCACTTTTATGAATAGAATTGTTCTTCTGCCAGCAGAACTCATTTCTGCAGGCTGATCTCAGAGATCTACCAGTTGACCAATCTGGTAATAGAACTGCTCTGCGAAATAAGATCTGCTGGCAGAACAGCCAAAAAGGGGCAGGGCAGGAAGTAACAAGTAAAGCAAAAGAGGCACAAGTTAAGCTGCTTCCAAATCTTTTCCACCTACATCCACTATGCTGGCACAAAGCTAGGCTAAGGCAAATACTGTGCTAAGTAATTCCTAGCATTCTTTGGCTGGGAATGATTTGGATTCAATACCGCTTCCTCTGGCTTAATGTTGACTCAGCTGGCTCTTGGCCAGTTAGGATTGCACTCTAAGGCCACCAGCCTATGCTTACTTTAGAGCGGGCCCAACTGCGTGAGATGAGATTGATTCCTGAGTGTAGGTTTGTGCTGTTACTGCCTCAGGGCATTGAAGCCTAGCAGTATAACCCCTGCTCTGCTTTGCTCTATGTCTCCCCTTTCTAAGTTTCTATAAACCTTAACTTTTCTGTAATCAAGGTTTCATGATGTGATGTCCTGTAGGCAGGGAGTTGTTTGATGCTCCAGGTGTTGTTCAACTGAAACTCGGTTTGGAAAACAGTATCATTGATGTGATGAAGCTGCATACATGCAGATGTACTGGTGATTATGCTGGCTAGGGATGATGGGAGTTGTAGTTCAACAACATTTGGAAGGCAACACTTTATCCACCTGTGCATGACATAAAAGTCAGTAGCAAAATCAATTATTAATTTGACTATATCCATCTTCCACTTCAATGCTGTATATGTACACAAAACCTTAATAGCCATTCCCACTCCCTAGGACCACTAGAAACTGTTCTGTTGGAGCAGCCCAAGTGGTCTTACCTCAAAACCTCAATTCCCAGAGTTCAGCTGAAGGTAAATTTCATGAGTGGAGCCCTTCTGTCCAGAGAAGGCAAGGTCTGGATCCAAACTATTCTCTTGGTATTGCATAAGACTGATATATGTTTGTAGTACAGATGCAAACCTCTCTAGGAATCACACTCTCTAGGACAGTAGTTTACAACTGGACATTCTGCAGATGTTGTTGGGTGTTAGTTGAAGAATCCCACACTGTTGGCTATAATGGCTGGGACTTCTGGGTAGTATAGTCCATTAACATTTACTGTATGTGCACACATGCACGTGTGTGCACACACACGGATTGAGAACCATTGCTCTAGAGAATTACTTCTATTGCATCCAGCAAAATGTACTTTCTAGGAAATATACATGGAACTGTGCTATAGTCTGTTATTCACTATGGCAGGAACCAGTTAACAGCTGATGTATTCTACAACGTCCAGCTCATAGGAATGCATATATTGGCCACAGCTCAGGGGTGTAGCTACAGGGAGGACAGGGGCAAAATGAGAGCATTGTCCCTTCAGATAAAAATTCTGCTGCCCGGGTGAAATTTTCCTTCAGTCCTCAATTTTCTAGCGTTACAAAAGGAGAGACACTGAAAATTTTTCACACCCAGAAGTCTTTTATTTGCTGTGTTCACTTTCCCTTCATATTCCCTTGGTGACTTTGCCTGTCCCTTTTCTTTGCAGGCCTCAACTGTATTTCTAAATGCTCAACTGGAATTTTAAGTTACTGCAGTGCTAGAAATATGAGGACTGAAGGAAAACTTAATTTGAGATGGGGCAGAATTGTTCTTTGACAGGAAGGTGTCCTGATTTTGCCCCTCTTGTGGTTAAAGTCCTGCCACGCCTCTATATTATGTTTTCAAATGTTTTTTTGAAATGTTTTAACTATGTTTCTTTAAACTGTAACACACCATGTGACTAGGGTTGCCAGATCTCAGGGCCTGGCCCTTTTCCCCAGAACCTCAGGGAAAAAGAGGAATCTCAGAGCAAGAGTCTTGAAAAGCGTTTTTTAAAATGTCTTTAGGGCAAGGGTCATGATTTGCATCTTTCTGGATCCTATTACATTCCCTTCCACTCCCACAATTTTGTAAATAAGAATAAGAATAGCAGTTATTATTGCTATTATTATCATCATCTTTATTTATACCCACTTTTCCCCAGGTTGGGACTCAAAGCAGCTTACAAAATTAAGAAGACATGGTTAAAACATATAGAATACGGAAGTTAAAACATAATTAGATAACCAAAGAGAATTAAAACAATGTTAAAATACATAATTAAAAATTCAAATCTTCATCCATAACACAATATCCAGCCCATTTCTATCAGACTGGCCACATATAATCACACATTGAATGCCTGTATGAATAAAAATCTCTTTACCTGATTGAGGAAGGATAGTGGGAGAGTACCTGGGAGCTGTCACTGAGAAGGCCCTCTCGCATGTTTTCACCAGATTGCACCTGTGAAGGTGGTAAGACAGAAAGAAGAGCCTCTCCAAAAGATCTCAAAGCCTGAGCTGGTTTGTAACGGAGAAGACGGTCCTTCAAATAACCTGGACTGAGTTGTGTAGGGCTTTAAAGATCATCACCAGCACTTTCAGTTGTGCCTGGAAACAGACCGGCAGCCAGTGGAGCTATTATAACAGAGGAGTTATGTGATCCCTATGCTTTGTGGCTTAATATCCTGAGGTCTGAATATCAATCTGTAATGTATCTGAAGAAGTGGGTTTATATCCATGAAAGCTCATGCTAAGGTAAAAGCCAGTCTTAAAGGTGCTGCTAATTTCTTCTGTTTTCCCTTCCCCTTCCCCTCCTCCTTTTTATGCTGTAGCAATCTACCAAGGCTGTATCTTTTTAAAAACTGTACGCTACTGGCTCCTACTACAACAGGCTGCTTCAGACTCTTGTGGTGGAGCTGCGTAGTCATCTCCTCCCCTTTCTCCTTCTTCCTCAAAGTTTTCCTATTCATGGCCAGCACCAGTGCACAGTAAGCATGGAGAAATAGTATTTACTGCCTTAGGAATAACTGAATAGGACACTACAGGGTTGTTGCTTTGTGGTTTTTCCTATCCCATTCTTAACTTTCCCAGTTGCTTTTCTACCCTCCTAAAGCCACAGTAATATTTCCTTTCTTGGGCCATTTCTGCACTAGACTGATTTAGTGCTATTATTCCACTTTCAACATCCTATGGAATCCTGGGGTTTACAGTTTAGGGAGGAGCCAGCTGGCCCCTCCCTAAACTGCAAACCCCAGGATTCCATAGGATGTTGAAAGTGGAATAATAGTGCTATAACAGTCTAGTGAGGAAGTGGCCTTGGTCTGAGGTACATGTAGGATGGACCATTGTTAGCAAAGGCCTGCTACAAGTGTCTTTCTTTTTCAGCTCCGCTTAGGTACTTTATTCCTTTCTCTCCTTGATTTCACCTCTCTCTTTCATATGCCTCTTCTCTATTCCTGAGTAAATCACTACCGTTTTCTTTCTCTTTTGTCCTCTTTTTCCTCCGCTGCACCCCTCACAATGCCTTCCTACACTTAAACCTTCATTCATTCATACATTCCTCAAGCCCTCTTGCTCTTTCTTGTTCTCTTCTTCCTTCTACATCCATAACTTCTAAACTTTTTCCATCTCCACTTCCCCCCCCACCTGAAGTTCTTGGTAATATGTCTTCTCCTTCCTTCTCTCTTTCTTTTCATTCTCCTTTTCCATCCTCACCACAGTTCTTAGCTGTATTCATTCTTCCCTAGTCTCTCTTCCCTTTCACCAATTCTCCTACCTAAATGGGCCTTCTCTTTCCTTCCAAGTCTTTATTTATCATCCTTTTTTCTTTTTTTCTACCATCGCTTCTTCTAAGTACACTCATTGTTTTTCTCCCATTTCCATTCCCTTCTTACTCTTGTATTCTTTCTTCTATAACTTTCCCCATCCCACAGCCTCAAATAATGACTGGGATACGTTAGATTCTCAGCAGTTTAAAGATGCAAGTTTGTTGTTATTATTTTTACAATTATTCTCAATATCATCTCCCATTTGGTGAATGTAAGTATTATTGTATGATCATTATTATCATTTTGGAGGGGATGAGGAAGGGTTTTACAACTTAACTGTAAAAAGAAAGAAAATCAGAGACTGGAAAACTTTCTTCCTGGAGTTCATGGTTTAGGGAGGGGCTCGCGAGCCCCTCCCTAAACTGCAAACCGCAGGATTCCATAGGATGTTGAAAGTTGTGTGATAGCGCTATAACAGGCTACTGCGGAAATGGCCTTGATCATTTATGCTTGAGTATGTAAATAGACTACATGGAAAAACTTGAACTTGAGGTGAAATGATGAAATGTATAATCTGTTGAATTATACCTATGATGGTCAGAGGCGTATCTAAAGTGGGGCAAGTAGGAAACGTGCCCTGGGCACCAATACCAGGTGGATGCAAAAAAGCCATGCATGTAGGGGTGGAGGATGGGGGTAAGAAGGTAAGGGCGCAACTTCCACTCTTGCCCTTGGCACTGTTTACACTAGATATTCCACTGATGAAGGTCAGTTGGGCTTCATCACAATATGAATTCATTGAGAGATGGATATGCATAGAATGATAGAACTGCAAGGGATTGCAAGAGTTGTCTAGTCCAACTCACTAACAGAAACGTTCCTGAAAAATGCCCATCCAATCTCTGTTCAAAGACCTCTGAGGCACTGTTGAATGGCTCTTTTACCACCAGGAAGTTCTTCCCAAAGTGTACATGAAATCTTTTTTCATCTGATTTGAATATACTTCTTAACATTCTGGTCTCTGGAGCAGCAGAAAACAAGCTTGCTCTGTCTTCTATGCAACGTTCCTTCCAATACAATTATCACCTCTTAGTCTGCTCTTCTCCAGGCTAAGCATACCTAGTTCCCTAAGCCATTGCTCATAAGGCATGAATGGATGAACCTGCAGAAATGATCATTTCTCATCAATGGCTATACAAGGAGATCCACTGATGATGGTGTGTGGGGAAGAAATAAATAAAATATGAAATGAGGGTATGATTCAAATGTTGATGGAGTAGAATCTGGTATTTTGATTCTACTTGCTAGTCCTTCGAATAATGGCTAAGGCTAATGAGAGTTGCAGTCTGACAAAAGCTGCACAGGAGCCCCCATACGTCTTAAGGCAGGGGTTGGCAACATGCTGCCTATGATTTAACATGCACTCTGAGACATTTTTATGGCACTAATCCTGCCCCAATACTTGTTTTCAAGGGGATATGATGGTTTTTTCACCAAAACTTGGGAATAAACAGGGAAACGTGTTTCTTTCTTGTTTTAATGGCCTTCTGTGGCTTGTCACAAAATTCAGTGTCGTGGCATCAAAGGCCCTGTAGGAGAACTGCCTGCTGGACCCCCTGAAGTTGCCTACCTTTATCTTAATGGGTATGAATTGCATCCAGTTTTATCTCTTTCAGCCTTACTGCTCTGGAGAACTATAGCCTTGGTTTTGGTATTGCTGTGGAATACCAAAAGTACAACAAGGGTTGTATGAGTTTTTTATTTTATTTTGAGGAGAATAAATTAGTAGCCTACCTTTCCAGAGCTTTGATTGTATAAATCGTATTATATATAAAAGATCCAGTTATTATTATTCCCTCCCCTCTCTCTCTCTCTCTGCTGAGTCAAAACTTGGTTCACTGTAATGAGAGTTTTGCTTGAGTAAGAACTGGGCTTAAGTTTAGAGAATAACTTATCACTTTGATGTTTGGAGGTTGGGATATAAATTTACAGAGTCCTGAAAAACTGCAACTGTTTATACTTTTCGTAGCAGTTCCACATGAAAGTTAAACTAATTTAGTGCAGAACAGGTCACCCCCCACCTCTACTCTTTAAATTGAATCTCTAGTCTACACCTCAATTTTATGAGAGCCACTGGTGTGATTTATCCTTCTATTAGCTCTGTTGCATGAATATTTGCTTCACATGGTCTTACTTTTTTTGTTCCTGAGTATTTCACCTAATGAAAGAAAACATTATAAACTAACTATGCACAATAGCATGTTTCTACTTTATCAACAAGGAATTGATTTGCTCATGTTTATGTGTGGGGCTTTCTTGCCATGAGAGAAATTGGGTTGACTAGTATGGTATAGCTGTCACTGTTGGATTTTAGTTTTCTTTGAGGGGCACGTGATGCTACCAGGCAGGAATGGATAAGAGCAGAATTAAGATCCCGGTCCTAGAGCCTTTTAACACTACACAATCATAGTATTATGGTTCTACTTTAACCGTCTTGGCTGCATTCTAGGGAATCCTGGGGTATGCTTTCATATTTATGATCATATCATTTATCTTAGTTAAAATTTAATATACTTAGATGACTCATGTTCTAGGGCAGGGGTGAGGAATGATCAGAATTTGGGAAAATGCCCCTGAAAAACTCTAAAACTATTTTTACTGTCAAATGCCTCCCCCTACCCCGGCCTATCAAAGGGTGATGGTAGACAATTTCACTCCTCAGTTCATTTTAGATTCAGGAGAGGCCTTTTTCTGCAACAGTAAATTAGGGAAGAAAGATTTTTTCTGAGCCTAAATAGCCCAGGGTGCCCAAAATCTGGTGAAACTGGGTAAGTACTAGGGGCCCTCAGTGGAAAGAAGTATTTGGAGGCAAAAAAATCATCTTTTTTTTAGGGCTGCATGTGGCTTGTAGACTGCACATTCCCTACTCCTGATCTGGGGGACAATGCCCCCCCCCAAAAAAAAGCAGAGTGGAATGAATTGCCATTATTGACAACTTGATAACAGCTTGCAATTATTATTTTTTTAAAAAAAAAACCGGCAAACTTTATAGATTCTGAATGAAAAAACTCCTGGAGTTACCTGTCAGAATTTGGGCCGTTTTAATCCTCTCTTCATCTTTTCTATGTGTCCAGATGTTATGTGAAAGGAGGAAATAAAGATAATAAGAAATAGCCATGTGGGTTTTCTAACACAAGTCAGTGTGGGAGGACTGGTATTCTGGATTCCTGAATCTCAGTTCAGATTCAGAGTCTGGATTGGAGTGGGTGCTAAAGGTCTCCAGGAGGCATGATTACACATCCTCCACTTTTTACTCTTTGGCTTCACAGCAACCCCCCTTCGAGCTCTCCTCCAGATAAGCCAATTAAGCATGTACGCATATTGGAAGACCTGGTCAGTCTTCTCTACTTGGTGAGATGCATTTTCTTTTCTACAAAATAATAGTAATTATTTCTGATTTTGTATCTATACAGTGGGCCCTCAGTATCCATTAGGGTTTGGTTCCAGGATCCCCCATGGATACCAATATCCATGGATGCTCAAGTTCCATTATATACAATGATGTAGCAAGATGGTGTCTCTGATATAATATAGTGAACAACTAAAAGGTTTGGTTTTTGGAATTTTTTAAAAAATATCTTTGAGTCTTGGATGGTTGAATCTGTGGATACAGAATCTGTGGATAAGGGCCAACTGTACATAGGAACTAGAACAAATTCATGCGTATGGGTATCACTTTTGTGTCTGTGATGTTCTCTTTTTATGATTGATTAATCATCACCCTCCTGCTGTTCTTCTAAATCCTAAAACAAAGATTGAAAAATAACTTGTTACTTGCTGTAATCATGAATATATTAGTAGTCACATATCTGTCATTAGGAAAGAGAAAGGTAAGCAAAAGAAGGCTTTCTTTGTCACGAAAACTACTGGGTGGTGCTATATATCCTTGTGCATTTGGCTCACAGGCACATTGCATTCTCCATCCACAGGTCATCCCCATTTCAACACTTCCAGTGAAAACTAGGTCACCCAACATTGGGGCTGATAGTCATTAATTGCCCTTCCTATTGAAATGTTCTCATGTGCTTTTCTTTTCCATTTATTCTTTCGGGGAAGAGTAACCGTTCCCTTATACTGGCACTGGTTGAGAATATTTGGGAGCATTTTAGTGTATTCCATTGATGGGATTGATACATTAAACGGAGACACAAGAGAGGAGCTTCTCTGCTATGACTGCCTGGTTGTAGAATATTCTCCCCCGCAGGCCAGATGAGCATGAACGCCGGACTCAAACTAAGCTCTTCACCACTGGGCTTTTTGAAACTACTGCTCATAGCTTGACTGGGTTATGAATTTCTGTTTTGGTCTACACTCTTTTAGAGCCATTTTAAAAACAAGTTTTAAGGCAGCTTTAAAACTGGTTTTGAAACTGTTAAAATTTGTTTTATTGCTTGTAGTTCACTATAAAATCTTTGGATATGTCAGTGATAGGTAGCAATAGCAGTTACATTTCTATACCGCTTATCAGTGCAAAACACTCCCTAAGCAGTTCACATTGTATTTTAGCTAATTGCCCCCAACCATCTGAGTACTCATTTTACTGACCTACAGAAGGATGGAAGGCTGAGCCCTGCAGGATTGAACTCACAATGTTGTGGCTGCACTACAGGTATTTAACCACTGCATCATCAGGTTCAGTGGTTAACTATTTAAATAGTTAAATAAATTAACAAAATAAATATTCACCATTCCTGTAGTGCTCATTGTTACTTAGAATATAATCAGCTTCTGTCTGATGATGCCACTGTCAGCTCCTAGTTTTTGGTCTGATCTAGCACAATTATAGGACTAGGCCTATCACAGATCAAAAACATAAATAATTGTGCTAGGTCAGACCAAAGACTGAACTAATCTAGCATTTTGGTCACTTAGTGACTGGGGGAATGCTTGTGGGAAGCCCAGAAGCAAGACAGGAGTGCAATGACACTTTTCTGTTTGTGTTGCCCATCTACTAGAGGCATAGCACCTCTGAAACTGGAAGGAATATAAAGTTATCGCAATTAATGATAGTGACAGCTGATGGCTTCCATTCAGTGGGGCAGTGAATCCAATCCAGGATTTAGTCACAATGTTAAAGGAGCTGCCCAAGATGTTGAACCTATTTTATGGATAGGGTATAGCACCTTGGATAGTTCCTTTGAAATCTTGACAAGAAGGGTGGATTTATTAGCATCATCAGAAGCCACTTTCCAACAGGGCTGAGCAAACTGTGGCTCTCCAGGGACAGATGGACTGCTTGCCATCCCTCACCATTGACTATGGTGGCTAGAATAAATGGGAGTTGCGATCTGGCAACATCTGGAGGGATACAGGTTGCTCACCCTTGCATTTTAAAGTATAAGAGGATGAGTCTTGCTCCCAAGAAACATTATATTCTAAAGTCTGAGTTAAAAACATAATATCCCAAAATGAGACAAAGCTTCCTGTGTTTATCCATGCAATCCTACACATAGGCACTCTGAAGCAGGCTCAGTTGTGTTTGGAAACATTTACAATACAGATGTATATAGCTATATAAGTCCCACCAAGTTCAATAGGGTTTATTCCTAAATAAGAAGATATGCAATTGCTGCCTCACTCACTTGTAAATCTGTAAAACCTTCTGTGTTGCTGCCCGAATCTAATTGAAATTACTGGGGTTTACTTTTTGTTCTCTCCACATCCCTGGAACAGTCTTGCTGATTGCTGTCTCCTTATATATTTTTTTTCCTGGTTTTTACTTGCAGTCCCTTTCACTAGGATTACCAGATCTGAATCTGGCCTGAATCTCAGTGTCTGGATCCTCTTCTCCAGGAAGGTGGAATCTCAGGGCAAGACTACTGCCTTGAAAAATGTCTGTACATATATGTATATGTCATTACTTAGACTTGGTGTTTCTTTCATTTAAAACGGCATACTCTGTGCAACTCTGGTTGATGTTAATGTATCATTCAGAATGACATGATCAGGGCTGCCCCTTGTAACACTGCCTTTCTAACATCACCATGGCCTGCCTCTTCCGACATCACAAAGCGCTGTCCCTAGATCTCATATTTTGACCCTGAAGTCTCAGGGCATGGGACAGTTCTGACCTGTCAACCCTACCCTCCATCAAGCATGCAGACACGAACATACCAATCAGTTCTGAGGACTTTAGGGCTGTGGAACAGACTTTCTTAACATGTGCTGTTAATTGACAAAATGCATACGAAATGAAATACTAAGCGTAGGAAATAAAATCCTTTTTTCTTTTCCTTTTGAAAAAGCATTCTTCTTTCAGTGACAATGTGATCCTAGAAAGAGCCTCTTCCACTTGGCCTCATGTTTCCTTTGCCTGCACAGTGTCTCATCTTGGGAGTCTTTGTGCATTACATTTTAGTGGAGGTTCCCAGTGCATCTTGACAAAACAAGTGATTAGTGAGAATACACAAATGTTTCCATTCCCATTACAAGGCCATATGCTGTACTTCTCCCCACCATCCCCGTTTCAAAGAAAGGCACTTTTTCAGCCTGCAAACCACTGTATTTACCAGCTATTCTAATTTAATTCAGTAAGTTAAGAGTGCATTATCAGATACTTTGTTTAGATTATGGGTGGGCAGTTATGGCTATCCAGATATTGTCAGATTGCAGTTGCTATTAGCCCAAGCCAGCAGAGCAAAATGTGATATATTAATGTTGCAGCCCAACAATATTTGGAAATTTCCAGTTGCCCGCTGCTGGTTTAGACTTGCGCAACATTTTTTTATCTGTTTACAGTGGTCTTACCCAACATGGTAACTTTCAGATATGAAGAATTACAAATCCTGGAAGACTCCAGACAGAACAGACTGGGGTTTCTGGGAATTCTAGTCCAACCCATCTGCAAGGCATCAGGCTGAAGATGTCTGCCTTTAGAGTGTGTTTTTGGAGCACTTTAATTTTTGTTATTTTTCTTTAAAAAAAATGCTATTGATGACTAGATGTGCAATGCCACATTTTTAAACAGTGTATTCTCTAGAATGGTCTAGTTTCTTGCTTCCTTCCTCTGACAAAACCAGCTTTGTCATCTTTATCTTGGCCCCAAAGCTTGGAAAAGTTACTTTTCTGAACTATAGCCTCCAGAATCCCCCAAGACAGCAATTTATGCTGGCTGTGATATTCTGGCAGTTGTAGCCTCAAAATAATTTTTCCAAGCTCCACTAGGGCTGCAATGCTTGTAATGTGCAAAATGGTATAGAGACATTAAAGTCCAATGTATGAAATTTTAATGACACTGACTCAGCCAGTTGCCCACTTCAGGTTGTAGCATCCAATCTTGGTTTGCTTGTTACAAAAAACAAGCCTTGGACTTGTCTGAACCTTCCTTTTCCCTCTTTCTCTCACACCCTTGTACCATTTCCATTTTGTTGCAGACTATAACTACTGTTACAGGGCCAGTCCTACTATTAGGTAGAGTGACCAGGCTGATTCAGATAGTATATTCCAGGCTTGGAGGTGAGAAATGTTAAGGAAGACATAATGCTGTGTGCCAGGTGGCCTCTCCCTGCTAAAAGCTAGATTTTTTCTGAGGTTGAATTTGTGATGTGATCAAGGTCACCCAGTGGGTTTCCATGGACGAGCGGGGGATCTAACCTTGGTCTCCAGGGTTATAGTCAGTCCTCACACCATTACACCACACTGGCTCTCTGAACCACACTACATTCTTAAAATCTTCTAGTCTTAAAATCTTGCAACTACTGAGCATTCCTGCTAATAATGATTCCTAATAGCTGACACCACAGCTGGGCAAACACTGTCCTTTAGACTCCCCAGAGCATGCTTTTGCTGACTGAAAAAAAGGGGGCAGCATTTTTTTAAAAAAAATCAAATTACTCCTTGTGATGTTTAATGTTAAAAACAACAGCAATAACAGTGTTTCAAAAGTGGACTTCCATTGTCATCCTCTTTACACTTTTGATCTTTTTTGGCAGTCCATGTGGCCTCCAAAACAAAAAATTGGCCCACTGCTATTGTCTGCACCTTCTCCTTTGGCTAGAGTTTAAATATGTGATGCATCTTGGAGGCAAAAGTGATGTTTTTCCATCCATTCCTCCATCCATCCATCACTTTATTTATATCATACCTTTCTCCAAGGCTGGGACTCAAGAAGGCTTACAAAAAGGCAGATAATATAAAAAAATAATACAGGCAAAAATATACCAAATTAAAACATATTTTAAAACGGATTAAAAACAATAAAACACCATAAAAGCTCCTTCCTTGTTAAAAATCAGTTCTCAAAGGTTTGCTGGAAAAGAAAGAAAAACAAAAGAGCCCTCCTAACTTCCCTAGGGAGGGAGCTCCAAAGTGTGGGAATGGACACAGAGACGTCTTTCTCCTTCGTTCCCACCAGCCATGCCTGTGAAGATGGTGGGACAGAGAGAAGTGCATCCCCTGCAGATTTTAGATCTTAGGGAAACTCATAGGGGAATATATAGTCCCTCAAAGAACCTGCTTCTGGTATTTGGCTTCTTCCAGCCATAGTTAGAACTGGACCAGTGAATCTTCAGGGTCATAGAATTACAGAATTGGGAGAGGTCCTGATAAACCATCAAGTCCAACCCCTGTTCAATGCACAAAATCCAGCTAGAACATTCCCAGCAGGTAGCTGTCCATCCTCTTTTTGAAGACTGCTAGAAAAAGAGACCCTGCCACCTTTTTAGGTGATTGCCCAACTGCTCATACTGTCAAGTTCTTTCTAACTTTCAATTGAAATCTACCCTCCTGTATTTAGAAACCATTAGACCTGGTCCTACTGTCTGGGGCAGTAGAGAACAAATCTGCACCCTGCTCTCTGTGACAGTCCTTTAGATATTTAAAGACTGCAACATGTCACCCCTCAGTCTTCTCTTCACCAGGCTGGACATGCCCAACTCACTCAACTTTTCCTCAAATGTTTTGTTCTCTATAATTATCATCCCTGTTGCTCTTTTCTGAACACACTCCAACTTGTCCATGTGCTTCTTAAAATGAGGTGCTCAGAACTGAACTCAATACTCCAGATGAGGCCTGACTAGCAAAGAATATATTGGGGCTATTGCTTTCCTTGTCTTGGAAACTACAGTTCTATTAAGGCAGGCTAAAATAATATTTGGCTTCTTTGCTGCAAACAGACTTCTTTATAATCTGTTCTAATATTTTTCCTGGTACTGTGGTCAGGCTGACTGATCTGTTGTCCCATCCCCAGCTTTCTTTTTTTGTCCTTTTTGAAGAGAGGGGCAGTGTTTGCCCTTCTTCAATCTTTGGGCAGCTGCAAGATGTCTAAAAATGACGGCAAGTGGTTCAGAGAGTCAACAAGTTCCTTCAATACTCTGGGATGTAATTTGTCTGGCTCTGCAGATTTGAACTCACTTAGGTTAACTAGGTGATTCTTGGCTGTTTCCTTGTCAACTTTGATTTGCAATCTGGATTCCTTTCCAAGGTCTCTGGTGATGCATGGAAGTACACAATTTTCTTTTTGGGAAGAAAACTGAAGCAAAATAGGTATTGAGCAGTTCTGACTTTTCACTGTGATGGTGACACTGCCTTCAAGAATGATAAAGAACAGGAGTCACTGTTGCACAGGAACTCCCTGTGCTAGGGACACAGTAGTGGATGCGCTGAGTTCTCAAGGGATGTCGTAGTCTCTCCTGTGAGTCATTAAAGTGCCACATCATACATTAAAGTGACTGCTGGGTTAAGCCATGTTCATATGAGTAGCCAGACTTTCCACACTGCTTGGAAAGTTGCTTTTAAAAGTTGCTTTTAGTGATTGTTATGATTACAACCATCCTAGTTAGTTGCTACGATAGTTGTAGTTTTTAAAAAGGATCTTTTTAGTTCCTTGTTATCTGAAAGTAACTGAATAGTTACTCTAAGAACACATATCTATATGGTATGAGCCACTGGCCTATGGTACTTGGACTGAAAATGTTTTATACTTGCAATGGATAATGTTGATCTGTGTGTGTGTGTGTTTTAATGCATGTAGTATATCAAAAGTTTGTGAACAACTGACCACTTATTCACACCCATAATTAGTACTTTCTCTATCGAGGCAATCTATTGAATTCCTATTTGTGAGTAAATTATAGGACAGTCCATGACATGGGTTAGGGTCTGTTTGCATAGCAGACTGTGTACATATAAACTATGGTCATGTTTCCAGGCACCCTGAGATGTCTATAGAGAACATCTCTATGTATAACTTTTGTGCAGAGTGCTTTCATAGGTGATGCCAAATGTGGATGACAATGGAATCTGTGAGCATGATCCTGTTTCTTCTTCGGTGCACTTTGATTATCATGTGCAAAAGGTATGAAGATCTTTTTAAATACTGTGTTCATATAGTCATAAAGTATATACCTTTACATTAGCAACTAATCCCCTGAGAACTGGCTGGTACTTTTTTGAGTGTATCTGCACCACACAGTTATAGCAATCTGATACCGCTTTAACTGTCTTGGCTTTGTCCTGTGGAATTGTGTGGTTTGTAGTTTGGTGAGGGATTTAGAATTCCGTGCTAGAGAGCTTTATTGCCTGTCTCTGAACTACCACACTAGCACTGTTTAGCAGAGACTTCTCACCAAACCACAAATCCTAGAATTCCATAGGATGTGGGGCAAGGACAGTTGATGTCCTATCAAACAGATATTAGTGTAGTGCAGATGCACTCTTACATGCTGGGTGTTTTAAACGTTTCTTTGCAGGTAGGAACTAATAATTATGCTATTATTATGTTATGCTACTTTCAACCTCTTCCATCTTTCTGTGTGCTGTGAGCTTCTTCTTACCCTCCACAACGTACACCAACATTTCTAGTATGCATGTGTGAGTAAGAGACCAGGGGGAAGAGAGAGAAGGAAGGAAGTGGGAGGGAAACAAAGAAAAGAAATGTGGCAGCACTTTTAAGGCAAACTGATTTTTGTTTTCTTACGAGCTTTTGTGAATATAAACACATTTCTTCACATGCAGTTGTTGTTGTTGTGTGCTTTCAAGTTCTTTCAGACTTGCGGTGATCCTAAGACAATCCAATCATAGAGTTTTCTGGGGCTAAGGGTATGTGATGCATCCGAGGTCACTCAGTGGATTTTCATGGCCAAGCAGGGAATCAACCCCTGGTCTCCGGGGTCATAGTCCAAGCTCAAACCACTATATCACTCTAGCTTTCTTTGAATGAAGTACCAAGTAGCATTAAGGCCTCAGGCATACGGTGTATTTATACATTTATGGGAGTGGGATAGAATGTAATAAGATCTGGAAAGATGCAAGTCATGTCCCTTTCCCTAAATTTTCAAAGGGCTGGATAAGGTGATGCAGTTTTTTCAAATCTTTACAGTAGTCAGTGTTGATGTGTGAAAGGAATATATCTGCTTACCAAAAGTCAATTTCCCAGGCTTCAAAAGTCTAACAAGATTCCTTTTGTTGAATGTACAGTAGCAAAGACTCTTGTGTTAATTTATGTAGTGTGTCATAAAGCCACTGTCTTTGTTCATACCTCTGCTAATAGATTGGAATTTGTGAATATAATTTAATTGAGCAGTTTCTCTTTCTAGTCTTCCTTTGTAATTTCTTTGTTCAAGGACTGCATCCTGTAAATCACTGTGTGTCCAGGAAAGTTCTATGACTCTTTTCTGGATATTGCCATTTATAATGTCAGATTTGTGTCCATTAATCCTCTTGTGCAGGGACTGTCTTATCAGTGTGTTTCTTCATCTTAATCTTGTTCTGTCAATCTGTTTCTTTACCTCCTTAGGTGGGTACTGTAGTTTGAGAAATGTCTATTGTAAATCCAAGAGTTTTGAGTCTCTGTCTTGTAGATTTGAGCAGATGTGGTTGTATCAGAGGGCTTGGTTGTAAACAACAGATTTGGTAGTTTGTTCTGGGTGGAAACTGGAGGCATGTAGGTATGTGTAACAATCAGGGGGTTTTCAATAGAGCATGGTGCTTAGAAGTCCACTGTTCAGTTGGCACAGCAATGTCAAAAAGGTGAATTTGTTGTGTTGATTGTTCCAGGCTCAGGCTGATGGTAGAATGGGAGTTGTTGAAATCCTGGTGGTACTTCTCAAGTGATTGCTTTCTGTGTGAGCAAATTACAAAGATATCTTCTAGAAATCATAGACAGAGGGAAAGTTTTTGAGTGCATGTATTGAGGAAGCATTGTTCCAGGTCAGCCCTGAAGATGTTTGCATACTGTGGTGGCATGTGGGTGCCCATGGCAGTGCCAGTCACTTGGAGGTACATATTATTCCCAAAAATAAAGTAGTTATAGGTAAGTACAGAGTGATGGAGTTTGGTGGTTAGTGGTTAAGTCTATTGCAGCCTCATTCAGGACGGTATTCTTGATGGTTTATAGTCTATCGTGGTGTGGGATGTTGGTGTATTGGGATTCCACATCCATAGTGGCTAGGATGGTGTTCTCTGGGAGGCTGTGGATGGACTGCATTTTCTTCAGGAAATTAGTGGTATCGTTCATGTCACTTGGAGTGTTTATGGCATATGGCCTGAGAACTGAGTCCACATATCCCAAAAATCAGGGTTCTAATGTCTGAGACAATAGGTCTTCCTGAATTTCCTTATTTGTATATGTTGGGTAGTAAATAGAAGATGCCAGTTTGGGCTCCTGGAGTTCATCCATTTGAATTCAGTTCTGTACATCAGTGGAAAATTCTCTGAGTAAATTTGTGTAGTTCCTTCAGATATCCATCAGTGGAATCTTTGGAGGGAATCCCGTAAAATGTGCGATTGGACAGTTGTCTCTCAGTCTTCTGTATGTAGTCTGACTTGTTCATGGTGACCACAGCTCCCCCTTTATCAGCCTGTCATATAATATAATTATTATGAGACTGGGAATGGCATCTCATTCCATAGGACTGAGATTGTGCGGTAGGTTCTGTCTCTTGTTGATTATCTCAGTTTGGGCATGACAACAAAAGCATTCTATGTAGATTTCCGATTCCATGTAGAGTTCTTCTTTTTGTAGCACTTGGAAACATATTCTTGTGTGTTGGTGCCATGACCATTCTCCCTGAAATATTACTTGAGTTGTAGACAGCAGAAGAAAGCTTCCAGGTCACCACAGAACTCAATCATGTGTATAGGTTTCAAGGGGCAGAAGGAGAGAGAGAGAGAGCGAGAGAGAGAAAGAGAGAAAGAGATTTGGCCTACTATTAGTTCCGGTCTCCTTTCTAACTGCTGTGGCCCCCTGACCATGGACCCCAGAACCAGCGAGGCAGGTTGAGGGGGTGAACTCCCCTGGCCCAGAATGATCTGGCAAAATGGGATCACCATGGCTCTCATGTAGCTGAGACTCCTCAGGAACTTTTAGTGAAAAATATACTAAATGATCAAGCATTAAGAAATATTTTGATAGTGACTGTCCTTGAGACTTCCCATAAATACTATAGACTGCCTGCTATTTATCTTATATGCAGTTACTTGGGTGTAAGCTACACTGAATACACGGAGGTCACTTGTATGTACACAGTACCCTTGGAAAAGTCTTCACATTTCAGGATGTTTCAGTGGTAATGGATGGGAAAAGTAATTGGCCCTCCCCCTGCAAAAAGGCAAAATTAATAAGAACGTATCCACTAATATTGAAAAATAGTTCGAGAGGCCCTGCCGCTGTCTGACTTTTATCGTGGATCAGTAGCTCTTCACAGGACAAAGGTTTCTCAGCCCTGCTCATAGTTGCAGCACCTCTTGTAATGGAATAATCCTAGAGTTCTCAGAGCACATTTTCCCTATGGGAAGGCAGAGGACAGTCTTCGTGGATTATCTTAGGCCATTTCCACACCTTACTCTTCTCTGTCATGGTCCTGGCATCATCTTGGCAGCATCTTTGCGAGGATGGGAGCGTGTCCCCAATACTCCCCTCTGCAACCAGTCAGCTGCCTGTGGATGCGAGAGTAAGTGACATGTGCCTTCATTCTGCATTGCAGCTGGCCTCTTTCCCATGCTGCACTGAGGAAGGAAGCACCTAGGTTGCGCTTCTAACTGTTCTGCATGGCCAGCTGCGATGGGAGTGTCACACAATCGCAGATCCTTAACAGATTTTTTCTGTTAATGGGACATCCTCCAATCACGATGAGTGGGGATGCGTTGGCAGTGGGACCATGACGAAATGTGAAAGCATGACTCACAGAATGCTGCCAACACGTTGCCATTGCAAGAAAGCGATGCCATGCAGAAATGGCCTTAGTCCTTGGGATGACTGGCAGCTCTGAAAAAATATTTCTTTGACCTACAGCTCTGAGAATCCTCCAGTCAGCATAGCCACTTGTAACTCTTCCAAGGTCTGGGATTGTGGACTTATAGTCAGAAGAATCTACAAGACTAACTTCTGTAATAAGCAGCCGTCTGGCAATTCAAACTGATCATGTGCTGTAAATAGCTAATAGATAACTGGAGAGAAAATAGTACAAGGTAGCTGAGGCAAGTTACCACATAGCTCCCTGTAGGGCAGCAATGGGGGAGAGGTGGTTTTTCAAATGTTGTTGGACTACAGTTCCTATCATCTCCCACCATTAGCACTGCTGGCTAGGGGTGATGGATGTTACAGTGTATCACTGTTGCAAGGAAGGGGAAGCACAGAGTCTTGAATATTTGCATCTAGTGTAACATAAGGGTAGATTCCATTCCATAACTGCTGCGATTGGTGAGCTGGCATTTGCAGTGATAGATCTGTCACAAAGGATACGTTATCCTGGCCTGTTGTTCCTGTGTTCAGCTTCAGAATAGCAGCTTAAGGCTTCCTTTGCATTTAATGTTGTTTTCCATCACAGCTGTGCCTTTACTATTTGTGGCATAACACTTGCTTTAAAATATCTTTTTTTAAAGTCACCTGGAGTAAAAATTCTGAATTGCACATTGTGCTCCAACAAATACTGCCACATCATTCTAAGACTGTGGTGGGCATAGCACAAGTATCTAGAGGTTCCCGAACTGTATCTCCTACAAATGTTAACCAGCATGGTTCATGGTGAGGAATGCTGAGAGTTATAGTTCAACAACATCTTGAAGACCACACACACTGCCTGTCTTGGTTCTAAGTTGAAAAACAGGTGGTGGAGTAAGAGAGTGAATGAGAGCAGTATTTTGTTGTAGTTTGAGTGCTGGATTAGGATTGCAAGAGGCCTGGATTCAAACCTCTGCTCAGCCATGGAAACCACGGGATAACCTTATGCAAGTCACATTCTCTCAGCTTCAGAGGAAGGTACTATCAATCCACTCCTCAAACAAACTTGCTAAAAAAAAAAACACCATAACAAATTTGCCTTAGGGTCACCATAAGCTGAAAATGATGTGGAGGTATACAACAACAGCAGCAGCAGCAGCAGCAGCAGCAGCAACAACAACAACAACAACAACAACGAGTGAATATTATGAATTTGCCCTTGAGCACACTTTTTTTAGCTCTTTGCCTCACTATCTCATCCATGCTGTATTGACAAATGATGCATTTGCCCTGACACACTTATAGGCCTTCAAGTCATGATGGCAAGTTCTTGTAAGGATCCCTTCAATACTTTGAATTTTTTTTATTTCAACTTTTGGAAGCTAAATTTCAGTCTTATAATATGGATCTCTGGTTCAGGTTTTTTTTATTTTAAATCATTGTTGCATAAAATCTAGGAGGGAGGTCTTGCCTGGAAGGGAAGATTACCTTATATATGTTTTAAAAGTATCTATATATCCATTTAACGGCATTGAACCATCTGCTGTTGCCAAAGCTCAAATTGGAATGTTCTGGGAAAGATAATTTAATTTTTAGTGGTTGGATCTGTGTCAGCAATGGTAATTTCAACACTTCCTGGGGAGAGTCTATCAGTGATTATTGTACACATACTGCAAAATGCAGCAGCGAGTCTCCCATTCTCTCCAACTCCCTCTTTCTTTCTCATAGAAATGCATGATATTTTCCTTTTTGGCCAGTGTCAAAGTGTTTACACTGGCATCCTCTCATTCTGAATCCTGCCTTGAATTTTAAAAGGAAGCCCAACTGCAGCAGGAGGCCGTTTGTTTTCCAATCATGTGTTTTTTGTTTTTGTTTTTCTTCTTACATTCAGCTTTTGGGATTCAGCACCTTCCTTGACTCAGGTAGAACTTGAGGGTTAAAAAAAATCACCACAATATCTTGAATGGAAGGCAGGCATCACAGCATTTTATCACATTTCTCTTTTCAACTGTTGGATTGCTTGTTTAGGAGGAATGGACTATCAGCTGGCCCAAAACATTATGGGCCTTTCATAATGTAACACTCCTTTTGTGATGTAACACTCCTTTTGTTGGTAGAGCAGATATCAAGCATGTGCACACTCCGGATGCTAAATGAGTTTAGGAGTGGATAGAATTTGAAGTTGCATTCCTGGGACTATGAACTCCAGAGTCCCTCAGTCAGAGCAGAGTGGGTCACTGGTTGATTGGATGTGTGAGCCTATAGCTTTAAAAAAATCAGCCAAAGGCAGGGAGGAATCGGTGTGCAGGGTAGAAAGAGTTGAAGGATAGCACCAACCTGCACATAAGCGGGACAAGGACTGGAGCCAAAGCTCATAGCATCGGCACTTGGGAGCAAGAGTTACGGGTATTATGAAGACCTGCAGAAAGAGAAAAATAATGGCAGGAAAGTTTTGTCAGAGCTTTGGGGAAATCATTTATTGGGAAACTGGTAGGTATTCTATGGAATCATCAGGTTTGCAGCTTAGGTAGGGGCCTTCAGAATTCTCAGCCAGAGAATAGGCTGGTTACTGTGGAGATGAGGCCTAGCAGCAAGGAGGTGGGCAGTGTATTCCCTCAGGTACCCAACCTCTTCATGTTAATAACTCTAAATATAGATTGGATTGGGGAATATGAGGAAAAGTTACAGATACTTGACTGGACAGTTTGGGGAATTAGAAACACAGGATCTCAAATCTTTCTAACAAGTATTACCTATAAGAAAATAAAATCCCAGGCAACGCCGGGTAGATATGCTAGTAATCAATATAAGCTTTGGAGCCAAGGGAACAGTTACAGATTGCAGGGGGATACGTTTTTGAGTCTAAGGGGACATGTACAGTTATATAAGACAGGCAAGAGATCATAGGAGAAAACAAGGGAAGAAACCTACAGTCAGAAAGAAAGAGGATACAGAATGGTAATGGGAAGAATGACAGAAATATGTCCATTTAAGAGGGTGGTTTAGAAAATTGTTGTTACATGCCATCAAGTTGACTCCAGCTTATGAGAACTCTATCATTGGCCAAATTTATTCAGCAGAGGTTTACTGTTGCCTTCTTCTAAGGCTAAGAAAGTAGGAGTGGCCTCCAGTCACCCCGTGGTTTGGATGATGGAGCAGGGACTTTAACCCTGATCTCTTCTAATTGTAGTGCAGTATTCACAACACTACACCAAACTGGCTCTCTAATGTGAAGAATCGAGAAACAAGAAAGCATCCTCTAGATAAGGTGCCTGAGTTAGGCGTGGCAAAAACATTTTAAGAATGTTAAGAACCTGAATTTTTTAAAAAAATCAGCAAATTTGTAGATCACTTTATGTTGGCATAGAATAGATTAAATGTGCATGTGCAAAAAAATTATATAGAAGATTTGAAAGTTCATGGAAACTTAGTTATGCTATACTTGTGTGTGGTGTGTGTGTGTGTGGGGGGGGGTAATCTGTGACTGCTGATGCAGTGCAGATAGCCATCCCCTCATTAGTAATTTTAGGCTTTAATCCAAGGAGGTCCAACAAGAGTAGACCTACTAAGTCAATGGAAAGTTAATAAGTCAAGATTTGTGGAAGTTACATTGATTCATTAGATATACTCTCATTGGAACTAACACTGGGAGAATTTACAGAATAACTTAAAAAGAAGGTGGTTGTTGTTGGTGCTGTAAATTTCCATCAAGTTGACTTTGACCCATGCTGTCCCTATGAATGAGAGACTCCAAGTCACCCTGTTATCAACAGACCAGCTCAGGTCTTTCCGGCTTCCTTGATTGAGGCCAATTCTGCATGAGGTTGATACATCGTAGCAGCATCAAATTCTTACCCTCCAGTCTGCATGTTGTACCATTTTAGCATGGTAGTTTCCTTCATGGTTCTGCTCGTTTTCAGCCCCTAGAACGATTCACTGCAATGCGAAACCGCTGTATGTGAAAACTGGAAAAACTCCGATGTAAATCTCCCAAACCGGTTCTGCTTCGATTTTTGCCTACATGCAGAAGCGTAGCATCAATTTACATCGCAGAAGTGGCCGGCTAGGGCGTTCCCAGGCTGTCCCTTCTGTCATTTCCATCCCTATCTCTCTCCGCCCATCAAAGGACAGGCTGCCATCATTATTGTCTTTCTGTGTTAAATGGACAGCACGAAGAGAGTGGATATGGTAATGGACTGTTAAAATGTGTTTTTTTCCATGTATCAATTCCTATGCACAAACGTAGCAACACAGAAATGTGTTAAAAATGTGTGTGTTTTTTAAAAAACAGACCAATCAGCGATGGTGGGGCAGGGCGAGGGAGAGGAATGGGAGTGGCCAGGGACTTGCTGTTGTGGGTGCAGCAACCGCTGTTCTCCGCAGTAGTACAATGTAAAGGGGGCAGGGGGATTGTAGACAGCAAAATTTCTGAATTTCTGAATTCAGTTTCCGAATCAGAGTATAAAAATACCACTCTTGGCACGCAGTGAACCGCTCCTCCCCTCCTGTGCAGAAATGGCCTGAGTCTATCCATCTGTAATGCAGCCTCCCTCTTTTCCTACTGATTTCTACTTTGTCAAGCATTATTCTCTTTTCCAGTGAGTCATGTCTTCTCACGATAATAAATTAAATAATAAATGAAATGTCCAAAGTATGACAGTCTCAGTTTAGTCATCGTGGCTTCAAGGGAGAGTTCAGGCATGAATTATTCTTGGACCCATTTATTTGTCTTTTTGGCAGTCCATGGCATCCATAGAATTGTTCTCTAGCACCACATTTCAAATTTCAAATGAATTGATTTTCTTCCTTTCAGCTTTCTTCACTGGCTAGTTTTCACAATCATACTTAGAAAGCAGAAAGAAAGAAGTTTACATAACAGAATATAAAATAATTATTTTTTAAAAAAAATGGGAAAAAATGCATCCATGGTTGCAGAAATATGCTGAGGGGAAAAAAAGTTGTTGGCTGCAATGCTTCCACAAAAGGAAGAACAATTTATGAGATAAATTAACAGAAAACCAGAAACAGCCATTTATTCATTTGAAGTATTTATCTATCAGTTGCAACCTCTGGGGACTCAGTGAAAATAAAAAAGCATGGTAGATGAGACTCTCATAGAAAATACATTGGGAAAAATATCTTGAAGGAACAAAAATAATGAATAATTTTACTGTAAGCTAAAGAGAAGTTTGTTCCTATGTATGTTATTGAAGGCAACAGTATAGAAATTTCGTACGTGATTTAGGGTAACAAAGAATTATGAGACCCAAGTTAAAGATAACACAACTGTAACAAAGTGGGGAAGGAATGTCAAAAGGAAAGACAATGTAAGGTATGCATACTAACAGAGACCAGAAGAGGAAAAGCACTGTAAAAGAGATCAGATTTATTATCGAAAAGAGAATTTAAAAAAATCAAAAATGTGCTGAACACGTGCTACTGGAGCATTGTGCACAGTGACAGATTTTATTGATAGGAGTATCTTAAACTTACAATCTGCCAGCTTTTCTCAATCTGGCATCCTCCAAAAGTATTGGACTACAGCTCTGGTCAAAGCAGCTGGTAATACAGGCATGGACAATAGGAGTTGTAAGGTAACAAGTTAGTGAAGTCTGCAGTATGCCTTATTTTTTTAAAAAAATCCTGAATTCAAATTTTGAAACTTCTTTTTTAAAAAATATGTACACTCAAGTTGGCTCTGACTTATGGCTACCCTATCCTAGGGTTTTCTTGGCAAGGCTTATTCAAAGAGGGCTTGCCATTGCCTTTCTCTTAGGCAGAGTATAACTTGCCGAAGGTCACCTAGTGTGTTTCTGTGGCTGAGCTGGGATTTGAGTCCAGGTCTCTTAGAATCCTAGTGCAGTACTCAAACCACTACAACACACTGAGTCTCTATAGGACCTCTTGATCACAATCATTTGATTGATACATGTGTGTCTGTATTGTTCAGCCAGACTAAATATGTCGCCAACATGTCCTATTGTGAGGGTGTCTGATGCTTTTACAAAAATGAATTCAGTGACCAGCATTTCTTTTCAATATTTTTCTTGCATACAATGAAGACTAGTGGCTCCTGGGTCAATGGAGTGGCGAATCCACCCTAGGTTTTAGTCTGAACTTTAAATGAACTATCCAAGGTGATGGAATGGGGTTGGCACCTTGGATAGCACCTTTAAAATTGGGACTAGACCCCAGAGTAGATTCACCACTCAATTGACAACTGTTGCTGCTTATATATAACATTTACCTATGTAATTTTGCACCTTTTTCCAAAGAAAGAAAGAAAGAAAGAAAGAAAGGTGCAAAAATAAGCAATCCAGGACAAATCCTCTTGTTCACCTTAATGTTTAACGACTGGTTACAAACAAACCATGCACAACTGTTGTAACTGGATCACTGGCCTGAGGTTTATGTATGCTTAAAGCAAAGATGGGCAAAGTGAGGGCTGCATGCACACTCCAGGCCTCCAGTGCAGTCCCCCTCCAACCTTCAATTCCCTTGAATCTCCCCAAAAGGCAAATCTCTCCCTGAGCCTGTAAGGGATGCATATTACCATTTAATTGTTATTCTTCCCAGCTTGTTTTAGGCCTGAAAAGGCCTTTTTAGCTTCTTAAAAATATTTTCAGTTTCTTTCTTTTTTTAAAATCAGTTTCTGGAACAAAATTTCTAAAAATACCTTTTCTTTCCTAAAACAGTCCAGAGGGAGGAGCTAATATATAAATGGCAATAGTGCCCCTAAGGTTTCTGGCAGTACAATTTGCCATTCGGGGGATGAAATTGTTTGGGAAGGTACAGGATAAATGGAACACTTCAGAGTCTGGGGACAGGGCAAAAATAGCACCCAGACCTTCAGAAATTCCACACCCCTGGCTTCAGGATTGCACTCTGTCTTGTGCAATTCTTTCTGAGTCCTGATTTTGCTCTGAGTCCTGAACACACTTGCACACTGAGCACTCTGTGAGATCAGAAATAATTTCTAGAGTGGTAATTATGTTAATCTTGTGTAGCAAAAACAACATACAGTCTTTTGACACCTTAAAGGCAAACACATATTAGTTTGGCATGAGGTTTTGTGGAATAGCTTCCTCACTTACTATGTCCTTACCAAATTCGAAGTCAGGGCCAGAACTGCTTTAAACTCTGGGTTACCAGTAGGAAGCAGTGTGCTAGGGCACATTCTCCAGTTGCCCTCTACTTGGTCCTTTTGCAAGCAGGAGCAGTTAAATAAACCAGTAGGACCAGTCACACCTTTAAGCAAAGTGGGGCAGTTGCCTTAGCTGGCAGATGTCAAGAGATGGCAGCAAGGTGTCAGAAGAAATTGCTATGTGTTATGTATCCTGTCCTGCATTCTCTTGCTTCGTTTACCTTTGCTGTCTTCAGCTCTGATGGAGGGTTGTGTCTCATTGTATGCACTGAAGAAAAGTTCAGTGCAGGCAGCTTTTGTCCACAGAAGGAAGGGGGTAAATGTTGTTCTTCACCTCAGGGAGCAAAATGGCTTCAGTTTATTTTATTGTTATTTGCAGCCCAGTTGACTTCAACTTACTGACTTCAGCTTATTAATAAGAGACCTCTAAGAGATCATCACCAGTTCTGCTCAGGTCTTGCAGATTCAGGACCATGGTTTTCCTGATACAGTCAATCCCGCTGTAATGTAGCCTTCCTCTTCTCATTCTGTCTTCTGCTTTATAAGCCATTGTCATCTTTTCCGGTATGTCATGTCATCTCATTATCTGTCCAACTGGTAGCCCCAGTTCAGTAATTTTGGCTTCTAGTAATAGTTCAGCCTTGATTTGCTCTAACACCCATGTGTCTGTCTCTTTGATGGTCTATGTATTCATAGAATACATCAGCACCACATTTCAGTTGAGTTGATTTTCTTCCTGTCACTTTACTTCATGAATTGTACCGGGTGGAAAAGCTTAGCTGAATCTGGAGTCTTGGCTTGTCTCTCCTCTAACAAGCCAGACATTGCAGCCAGAGTCTGAAGTTGGTTTACAGATCCAAGATTGATAGTAAAACATAAAGCCAAAGTCCCTGTTCAGATATTACTCTAAGGTTTTATATCCTTGTACATTCCCAGTAACTTTAGCTATTTCCACTTTCAGCAAGGGCCAAACACAAGCAGTATCTAGAATAGGGGTGGGAAACCTATGGCCTTCCAAGTGCTGCTGGACTTATCATCCCTCACCAGACTGAGGCTGATGGGAATTGACATCCACCAACAGCTGTAGGGCCACAGTTTTCTTAGTCTTGCTCTAGAAAAAAATGAATATGTATAAGCCAAAATTAGCTGTAATTCTGATTTAGTGTTTTGCGTTAGTGTGTTTTATAAAGAGACACCTTTAGAAGGGCCAGATGTTTTATAAAGGGACATTCTGCTCTTGATCGTAGCCAAACTGTTTACTGTCTATATGGTAGAAAAAGATATGGTTTGTAGCTATTGTGGAAAAACTGTCCCATAATATCTTATTGTGTAAAGGAAAAGTTAAACCAGAGGCCTTTTATTTAAATTGGTACCCATTTATACAATATGTTAATGATGGAAATACAGATAGTAGCATTTCAGATAAATATAGGGTAGAATGGCAAAAATAAGTGCAGTTTGAAAGAAGAGGACTAATTTGGATAATCTTGACTGTTCTATCTTACTATGGACTCTATTATTACAATGTTATAATCTCTGTGGTAGTGGAAGGTCTGAACAAGAACTCATTTTACACTATTCTTTTCCTTTACTTATCTTTGTTGTAGAATTGTTGGGGGGGAGGGATAGTAGGGGAAGGGAATGTTGTGTTTTTGTTTGATATTATGCTTTATAATTTAATAATTGAAGTCCTGTGTTAAAAACTTAAAAAAGGGGCATTCTTCTTGTCCATGTCTAGTTTGATTCAAGGTAACAGTGGCTATTTGTGTTTGATATGATGCCTTCATAAAACCTTGACATGCAGCACCTCTTAGCTACAAAAAGATCTGGGTGCCTGGAGACCATTCATTGTTTTTTTCTATGCTTTCAAGTTGACTTTGAGTTATGGTGACCCTGTGACAGACTTTTCTTGGAAAGATATATTCAGAGGATGTTTGCCTTTGGTGAGTATGACTTGCCTAAGGGTTTCCATGGCTGACTTGAGATTCAGACCTTGGTCTCTCCAAGTATTAGCCCACCACTCAAACCACTGTACAACATTAGCTCATAAGACCATAGCATACTTGGAGACTATACTGTGACAAAAAACCTCAGCAGTTTCTCACCTTCTCATTGATTTCTGGAAGCTTTAGGAAGATGACATTTATTTATTTCTGTATTTATTTGCTTATTTGTAAACCTGCCAGCAGATAGGCAATGGCAGAACAGTGTTTTGCATGAAGATGGTCCCAGTTAAATTCCTGGCATCATCACGTGAACCTCAAATCCTGAAGAGTTCTAAATGCTAATCTAAGTGGACCAATGTTTAAATTAAGGCAGCTTCCTGTGAGTACTTTGCATGTTGTAGAGCAGAAATGACTAACTTTCCCAAGGACAGCCAATGGAGCTGTTACTGTGGAGGTAGCGAATCCATTCCTGGTTTTATGGCCACCACTTCTGCAATTGCTCCTAGATGCAGAGGGGCTTTTCAGATACTGAACCCTATTTCTGACAAAGGTTCGGCATCATGAAAGCTTTGACTTGGAGAAGCCATGAAACTGAGTGAATTTACTTATAATCAGTTTTTGAGCTGGCATCATGTCACAATTGTGATTATGAAATCAATGTAGAGGCCAAGAAAGGATTATGATAGAGCCATTAACATTTTTGAGCCTGACTGACAAAAGTTTCTGATCTGTATTTTCTGGAAGTCTCAGGCCTCTATCCAGTGCTGCATGTCTGTTCATACAACAGCAGAGTCCAATAAGGGGGAGGCAATCTCCCTTTTACACTGCAGTCCTTGAACACCTAAAAACTCTGCTACAGAGGAAGCCAGGAACTCCCTCCACAGAGCTGGCTTTTGGGTAGCTGCAGGCATTGTAACATCAAATAGCTAAAAGATTTTTTATGCAGTCATAAATCAGAATGGGGATAGTAGTCAAGAAATCAGAATAAGGACAGCTGTGAAGTAATTACATAAGATCGTCAAGTAGAGAGATATATCAATAAATATCCCAGGCAGGATAAACCATGCTAGTTTTTTTTCATTTTCTATGTATGGCTGTGAAAGCTGGACAGGAAGAAGGTTGACAGGAACAGAATAGAGTCATCTAAAATGTGGGGCTGGAGGAGATTTTTGTGGATACCATGGGCTGCCAAAATTAATATAATATAATATAATATAATATAATATAATATAATATAATATAATATAATATAGTCTAATCAAGGCTGCTTAGAAACCAAAATGACTAAACTGGGGGCTACTCTACTTTGTACATATCATGATATGATACAACTCACTTGGAAAATTCAGTTAAGCTTGGTAAAGTGGAAGGCAGTAGGAGATGAGGAAGACAACATTATAAGTGGTCAGACTCAGTAAAGGAAGCCCCAGCCCTGAGCAGGGCTGTCAAGAACTGTGTCTCTTGGAGTTCTCCCATTCCTCGGGTCACCATGAGTTGAAACCAAGGCATATAACTACAACAAGGACTGTAGGAAGGAGGCAAGGAAGTTCTTGAAATGTGCCAGTATCACACTGGCTTTAGCTCACTGATTTTGCTTTGCTTAGTAGATAACACTTTGTGATGCAACTCAGTCTCATATATGAGATGGGATGGGTTGTACTGGAGAGCTTTTGCCTGTTGTATTTTAAATTCCCCCCAGAGACAGTAAGGGTTTGATTTTGCTCTTGCTAGGTAATTTCTTTCAAGAAAGAGTTGCAGAATATTTTGGAACATCTCTTTTTGGACATGTGGTCCTTTGCCTTTGAATTGCCATCTGAGCCAGAGTTCTACATGAAGTGTAACACCAAAAAGGAGGGAAAAAAAATAAACAGAGTGGCAGGTTATTGGTAGCAGCATTTGATAACAGTTGTCATCTGGCAGCAGCATATGGCCACAAGATGGTCATAGCATGTGGTTTTAGAATTCAGGGAAATAAGCATGAGTTTATGCACTGTACCTTCCTGGTATTCAGTACACACACCCCTTCCCATAATAAATGATGATCGGACCATGAAGACCTTCCAAATAAACATGTTTTAATGTCTTTCCAGCATTCCTTCTTCCAAAGCTGTTACTCATTTAAGAGCCAGCACAGGCTGAATGGTTCTCCAAGGGTAAATGCAAACTTAAATTTTCTGTGCATAGCAACTAGAGCTCTGTCTCTCTAATAGCTACAAATAGACAATATTAATTGGAAAGAAAAGGAAGGCTGAAATAACAATGGAGGCTTTCCACATAATCAAACTTTGTTGGGTAATCTTTTCACTGAAAAAACAAAACAAAACAGTAGGCATTGCCAACCACCTTAAAAGCAAAGCACATTTGGAACACGTCAAATGCAGCATTAGAATTCTGTGTCTGGCATTAAATATGATCAAATATATTGTGTTAGTTGCGTGGCTTTGTTTTTAACTAGAGTGAGGAACTTGTGGCTCTCTAGTTACTGTAAGACTGCAACTGTTGTCCACTCTACCCAGCACAGCCAGTGGTGAGGGATGATGACAACTGCAGCCTAGCAACATGTAGAAGGTCTGTATTATTGGCACATTGCCTTGGAAGTAAACCAATAGATTATATCCAAAGTAGGTTAGAGTGCTATAATGAGCTCTTTCAAGGGCTGCCCTTGGAATATGGCCTGGAAATTGCAGCTGGTACAGCTAGCCTGAAATCTTTGTGGGAGCTAGATGCTTGGATCACATTATCCTATTTGGTCTATTAAATTTGCTGCCAGACAACCAACGTGGGGAACTGGTGTTGGATTGTAAAGCTTCAAATGGTTTGGAACTATGTTGTCTGAAATACCACGAACATCTATAAGTCTAACAAGAATGTTAGATCAGCATGAGATGCCCAACTGATTGGTTCACCAATGAGAGGTCCCTGAAACAACCACATGGTCACTGTCCTGGCAGATAATTGATGCATGTTTGGCAATTATACACCAAAGACTTTCTCTGATTGCATATCTTCTAATGAAAGGCATCTTTGAACATTCTTGCCAGCGTTTCTCATCAAGATCGGTCTTATATATCTGACAGGCCATCATAGTTTGGCATTACAAGCATAGAAAGGCATGCTGGTTGTATAGAGGGAACTTTCATTGCCACTGTTTTGGCACAGCAGCAAAGAAGTTTATGCTCTCCCACATGGCTCACTTGGTATAACTGTTAATCACTGTAATCCCATGGCTTCTTGTGCTATTGGAATATTAACTGGCAAAATGGAGTTTAATAGCTGATGCTTAATGAACACAGAGAATAGCCTTTGGCCATTTCCGCCCTACACCATCATAGTGCTGCTATTCTACATTCAACATCCCATGGAAGCCTGGAGTTTGCAGTTTAGGGAGGAGCATTTAGAATTCTCAGCCAGAGAGGTCTTGGGCCTCAGGAAATGACAAACTCCAGAATTCCACAGGATACTGAAAGTGCAATAATAGCACTATTGCAGTGTAGTGCGGAAATGGCCTTTGTTTAAAACACTTTGCCAATTTCTGTTGTGGCTAGTAAATAGATGTCATGGAAAGAATGCTTCTTATATGTGTGCAACATGTAGTCTTGGGTTCTAGAGTTTCCTCACTAGGGCGGTTAGCCTTACCCCTTTCATATTATCTTGCTGTCAGTAGGCAAACGCTTTCTAATTTTGCCAGGGTTCAAGGAACTGTCCTTCAATAGCGTACTGCACTGCTTCTTAGCTGCTCTTTGTTTTTGAAGGATTTTTAAATTGTTTTTAATGCTAAATATAGTTCAATTACATGTTAACAATAAGCTTTTATGTGTTTTTATCTGTTTTATATTTATCTGTATTGCATTTTTAGCTGCCTTAGGATATCCTGATAGATATCCTATAAATATTTAATAAATAAATTAATATTGCATTTAATACAGTATTGTATTATATTGTACAATATTGTCTGTGTTGGGTAGAGGCTGGTGGGATAAAACGTAAGTGTGATAACCTAACTTTTTACTGGCAAATCAAACAGTATTAAACAGGCTTGTGTTTGCATAAATGTCTTTAACTTTGTGCTGTATAGTAACAGTACCTCTTGAAAGGTTATTGTCAGTTACTCCCTCTGATCCAGTTCATTTAGAAAAATTACTGTGAAATTTACAAGTAAATTTCCCCCCACTTTTAAGAGTTAAATCAGAGGCTATTTATTTCCTTAGTGAGTTTTGGAAAGAAAGAAGAAACATCAAGATTTTACTGCTGTTAAAATATTTGCAATTTTATGTCTTGCATTCCACCAACATTTAGCTAGTCATCACCCAACTTTCTTTTGAAGAACGTAAGAAGCTTTTAAATAGGAATTTTAGTTCTGAGTTTAAATTCCTTCTAATGTTTGTTTTCCTTTACCTTGTCATTTTTCCTATATATATTTTTCCGTATATATTTCCTCTTCACCTGTTTGTTAAAAAAAAAAACAACCCTCTGATTGCAAAAGGCTTGGGATATAATCCTGCCTCTATAGACCTCAAAGGCAAAATGCCCATTTAGTTTTCACGAAGCCGAATTGTAACCTTGGACAGTCTGACCTGCTTTTCTTGAAAATGACTGACTTTCATTTCCTTCAGCGGCCAGGACATGGTTTGGAAATTCTGTTCTTTGGAACCTCTGGCTAAGTCTCCAAAGCCAGCCATTGCTAGAGCGTGCCAAAGAGAACAGGAGTTCTTCCTGGCAGAAACGATTTTGAGGTGGACCAACTGGGAAAGGCGGGGGAGAGACATTGGATGAACAAAATTTATTTGTGCCATAGAATGCACTCACATCATCAAACCTTTCTCCATGATGATGCTACACTTTGATGCCTTTTGGGGTTGGTTTGTTTTTCTCTTACAAAGGAAAGCATCCTTTTTTCTTTCTTTCTTTCTTTCTTTCTTTCTTTCTTTCTTTCTTTCTTTCTTTCTTTCTTTTATAAATAGTAATTGAGTAAAAATGTGAAGTTAGCCTATGCCAGGGGGCAAGATTCCAGAGCAAGAGTGAATTTCTCCATCCCGAGTGTGATTTTGAGGACTCGTTAAGGGAAAATATGCTATGCCAAGTCGCTAAAGTACTGTCAGTATCACCTTGCATGAACTGTCTCTTCTCGAACAGTTAGGCCTGCAGAGTCTCCCTGATAATAGGGGTAAAGGTATTGTATGTGCACATTTTTAATCATGTCATTTTAACTCTTTAAAAATACCTGCCTGATTGAAGTAAGTAGTTAAAAAAAAGAAAAGAAAAACCAAGTATAAGTACATTTCAAGACAGGAAAAAGCCCCAAAATTCGGAATCAATTTTTCCTACAACGGTGCCAGTTGTCATAATGGTATTGCAAGCAGTGCAGTTTCTGTTCAGGCTTGTGTTTTACAGACCCTGTTGCTGCAATGGTAACAGTTGCTGGTTCTTTTAATTTTTTGGTTTACTAAAAAGAGCATGGGATTAGTTACCATGCAGCTCTTCTCTGTAAGCACAGGAGCCTGCCTTGTTGGATTGTTCCTCATGTGATTAGTGCCCTCCCCCTGCATAGCATATTCTTTCAAGTTATCAGAGACATTAATCTCTCACAAGATTTTGAAGGGCTGGCTATTTTTTCCCACAGTTTCTGATAACAAACTTCCTACCCCTCTTACACTATTCTACACACAAGGGAGAACCTGATCTTCATTTATACATATCATCAACTATTTAACTTGAAAGCAGACTTGCTGGAAAATGTGAGAGATAGTGGTATATCTCGCCTGTATAGTAATTAGTATTAACAAGAAGAAGGTGAGCAATAACCAGTCCCAAACCAACACCATCCCACATACAGAATCTAGCATAGAAAGAAAAACAGGTGTAGCCTTTGGTGTGTGTGTGTGTGTGTGTATGGGAGGGAGGGAGAGAGAGAGAAGTAAGTTTACTTACAAATTCTAAAGTTTATGTAACATTTCATGATAAGTTGAATTTATTTATTACGGCAAGCAGCCAGCAAATTTTCATGATAAAAGACTCTGTATGCATGTGCTGTGCAAACATGGAGGAAGAAGAAAGAAGAACTGATCTACAGGGCAGGAACAAACTGAAACTATGTGCAACTACTGCTGAGATGCAGGAATTAAATGCTGTGGCTAAACTAACAAGCAGAAAGTTGTATAAACATGCTGCATCTAAACTCTTAGAGTGATATGCAAACTATCAACTAACTACTGAGTAGGCATACAGAGATTTCCACCACTGGCAAGACCACTGCTAGACATATACTTTAAAAATTAAATATAAAAAAAATATAAAAAATATATACTGACATGCTGATTTTATCCATAATTAAGCAATGTTCGGATAAAGCAGTGGTATGTTATCATTAATGATAATGAAATGACAGCATATTTAAAGAGACTGCACTTTAGCTTGATTCCACCAGCAAAATAAGTATGAGATTCAGTTACACAGCATAAGGAAGTAGATAAAGAGTGTGATGGGAAGATGTTTTATCAGTAAGATCCACTTATGAATCCACCAAATCCTCCGGCATTTGGTGTTCCTGACTGGTATTAAAAACTCTCCGCACCCATTTCTGCCTAGCACTCTTGAGAATGAAGAGACACTAAGGCCCTTTCCACACGTGGAGGAGGAAACAGGGGAAACTGTGCTGAAACGGAGCTTACTGGCAGCCGGGTAAGTCCGTCCCCGTGCAGAGCAGCGCGAGCTCGCTGTTCCACAGTCCGCGGCGTCCAAAATGGTGGCTCCGGCGTCCAAAATGGTGGCTTCCGGTTGGTGGAGGCTCTCCACCAACCAGAGAAGCTCGCCAGCTGGAAGCCCGCCCCTGGCAGATCTGCAGGCACGCACTGGTGTGCACCTGCAAATCTGCACCAGAGCGCGGGAACGGAGTGGCACAGAGTGGTGCACTCCGTGCTTTTGAAAATCAAGCTGCCAGTTCCTGACCCCAGCTCTTCAACAATGTACTACAGCCAATGGAGGAAAGAATTTATGTTTAATTACTGAACGTAATCTATCCCATAAACACTGTAATGGTAGAGTACTGATGAGACTCTTACCTCAGATTGCCCCAGCCCCCCCCCCCACCAAGTGCATGGCAGTCTGTTCTCACTTTTGTAAAATGCTCTTTGTGGGGATGAATGAGACAAAACAAGGTGAGAAGGGCTGCAGCTTGTTTGAAAGGAGAATCACCATCCTGGAGGTTTCAGGGACTTCAATTCTCAGGGGGTTTTTTTTCTGGGGGAAAAAGATCACCAGGGCATATTGGGGAGTTCTGTGAAGGACATGAACCATAGACATAGAAGAGAGCTGCTCTTTCCAAGACCCAAGCGTGGCATCCGATTAACTACTGAGAAAAAATGGGGTGCTGGACAAAATGGCCCTTGCATCTGATCCAGCAGGATTGTTCTGATGTTTCACTCTAAAGTGGGGTGAACACATTTGAATGGTCAAAGCACCATTTTCATCTTCACCCAACACTCAGCAGGCTATACCTTACCATTACCTTGGTCTCTTTAAGTGATCTTCTAAGAACTGGAAGTTCCTTTCATGTGTTTGGAGGACTGGTTTTCACTTGTGGGGGAAGCACCAAAACAGTGGTGCCCCGACTTAGAGGCTCAAGAAATGTTTTGTTGCATGGGCTTTTGTGGATTGTATGTTTTATTGAGACATGTTTCATACCATCCGTTTTTGGTGAATTACTTAATCAGATAAATGCATTTAAGGTAGTGTTGATAACTTGGCCACAGTCATCTAGGTCTTCATGATGTCTAAACTTGATTACTGCAGTGCATTGTTTGTGAGGCTGCTGTTGCAGACTTCTTAGTAACTTCATTTGGTTCAAAATTCAGGAGTTTGGCTGTTGACTAACATGAGTTTTGCAAGCCATATTATTTTAGCTTTAAAGCACCTACTTTAGCTTTCTGTATATTTCTGAGTGCTAATCAACATAGTGATATTAGGCTGATGACAAACCATTTCAGGCTTTAATGTTTTCTTATGGATAACCTGTTCCCATATAAATTTGTGGTACACAGTGCTTATAAATGTTACTTTTTGAACCACATCTTTTCCCCCAGGTAGCACAGCCAATAGACTGTAGTCCAAAAAAAGTATTGTTTCCAAACTGTCAGTATGTGTTTTGAGATCGTCTAATGATGATCTCATGAGGCCATTGTTTGGTCTCCAGTGCCCATTAAGAGCTTAGAAAAGTTGCTGTTTGGGACAACATTCCATAGAATCTTATGGGATATTCTGGGAGCTGTGGTCAAAAAGTAACTTTTCCAAAGTCTGTTGAATCCTGACAGGGGAGACATGGCTTGAGATCCTGTTCAGTGCCAGAAAAGTCTTTACAGTATACAGGCATACTGAAACTGCAGCAACATTCTGATAATGCAGACCTGCACAGCTTAGCTGTAGGTAAGGGCCAAATTAAATAGGCTAAACTTCTTCGAGCTGCAGATATGTTTTTAGCACCTCACTTTCCAAGTAAAGTTGTAAGAATGATATCATAATGTTTTTATTTGCAAAATAGTTTAACCGTTAATTATACTTTAATGATTAATTAATCATTAATTAATCATTAAACTATTTTGCAAATAAAATAAACCGTATTATAAAAAAGAGAAAATTCAATTATTATATTTATTACTTAAGAAACAAAATATTACTTTGGTAAGTTTGAATATATTTTTAAGGTTTTCTTACAGAAAGATTTTTGACAGAAAGGATAGCAGGTTCAGAGTGATCCTGCTCACAAAAGATGGAAGTATTTTGTTGTTGTACTGTTATGTGTCTTCAAGCTGACTCTAACTGAGTTTTCTTAGCAAGATTTCTTCAGGGGGGTTTGCCAGTGTCTGCCTCTGAGGCTGAGAGAGTATGACTTGCCCATAGTCACCCATGGGTGTCTATGGCTAAGCAGGGATTTGAACTCTGGCTGCCTGGAGTCCAACATGTGAATCACTAGACCAGAGGTAGAGAACTGTGTTGGGAATAGGGGTCATTTTTCTTCCCCATACTCACTTAAGGAGCTGCATAGGAGTGTTGGCATGCCTGAAGTGAGGCGATATTACTTCAGTGGCCATTTTAGCTGATTTTTAGGTTTATTTATTTATTTATTAACAAAGTTTGGAAGACATTGGCCAATTTGAGGAAATAATCTGCTGCATTTTCAGGTGTTTTTGGTAGCTTTGGGATCGTTTCCAGCCCCCCCCCCCAATTCAAAAACTGCCTCTTTTTTTTTTAAGTGAATCTGGGGGCTTTGGAGGGCTTCAGGAGACACACTTAGGGCTGGATACAGCTCTCTGTCTACTTTGCCCACTACACCATGTTAAGGAAGCATTATTATTCTACCAGTCTCTCACCCCTCTTACCAGAGAGCTGAGGAAGAACAAACCAAAGACACGTGAGACCCATGGTTGCAGCACTCACGGATGAGTGGTAAAGCTGGGCTTCCTGCAAAGAGATGGTTGGGGAGCAGCTCTGCAGGAGGAGGCATGAGGACAGAGGAGTCCCAAGGGATGTGGACATGGGGCAGGGTGCGGGAGTGTTGCCCTGCCACCATCTAAGCCAGCCGACTCGCAGCCTGTGGGAGGGTGGAGGAGTCCTGCTTCTCTCAGCCCCTAATTTGCCAGAGAGCCCCCTGAAGGTAAGATGCTTGGCGCCTGAGATCTTTCCCGCCACTTTGCCCAGCTGTCCTAGAAAGGTTGGTCAAATCACGAGGCAGTGGCAGCCGCTGTTTGGCACCACCGACTCATGTGGTCCCAGAATTCCCCACCACCCCTCTATTGCACTATCCGAAGAGCAGATCGCCCAGGCCATCCTAGAGGGAGAGAAGAGGGGGAGAATGGACCTCCGAACATGGGGGGCCAAAGGAGGCTTCACTGGGGAGGGGAATGAGACTCCTCTCGTCCCACTCGCTCTCCTCCTTCCCGCTGCGGGAGCAGTCGCACCCGGGGTAGGTGGGAGAGGGGAGTGGGGGGGGCGATCTCATCCCCCTCACTCTCCTCCTCCCCACTGCAGGCCACTGGATGTGGGCCTTATGGAATACTTTCACAGCCGCATCTTGTGCAGGCCTGTGGTAGTGATTCCATTCTGGGTAATATGTGGGGAGCTGTGTCCACATGCCAGATCAACCTTTAAGCTGGCTTATTTTATGGTGGGAAATGGAGAACAACTTGTATAAAGGGGTTCTGGATAACTACAGCTAGTGTAATGTGCCTAAAGGATTTCAGCACATTTCTGCAGTGACACCCTGTTTTTGGATTTCCATTACTAGATATTAATTTCCACAAGCATTTTAATACATTATTTTTAAATCCTGCTGTTTCGATCTGGAATATTTAGCTGGATTGTTTTATCGACTACTATAGTGCTTATAGCCCCTGCCTGTTACTCTAAATGCACCAGATACCACCTGGTCCTGGAAGCTAAGCAGGGTCAGCCCTGGTTATTTCTTGGATGGGAGACCACCGATGTATACCAGGTACTGTTGCCTATGTTTCAGAGGAAGGAACTGGATATTGAAAATTTAGTGTGTTTTTCTCAATTCAGCCCCATCCACATATAGAGAGGAGAGAAGAAGATGGACTCTGCCAGTGCAAGATGTAAAAGAAAACATGCACTGGTCACTGGATATTTGGAATGTGCTTGGTTGCTTCTTTTGGAAAACAAAAAGAATAAAAACAGCAACCTACTAAGGGGACTTTCCCTGAAGAGATCCCCTTTGCATCACGACATCTGAAAATGTTGCACCAGGTTCTCTTTCAATCTCTGTTTCTCAGAGATACACATTTCTCCGATGAATGGATTTTAGATTCATTCTTCATCTCTAATTTTCAAAAGAAAGGGATCAATATTGCAGAGACGCACCCCTGATTTAGAAATATTTTTTTCTCGTCCTTTTCATTCTATCTTTTTTTTTTGCATATTTTGGAATTGCATAACCTTTTTACTTTAAGACTTAGTTTTGCTGGTTTTCTTCACCACTTCCTTTTGATTTGCTGTTCCCCTCTGTATGTGCATACTTTGAGAGAGCTTCATTTCTCCAGAACAATCTGCCTGTTACATTATTAATAAAGTTATACACATACCTATTTAGAGTAAGCTCAGGTGAATTCAGTGGGACTTAATCCTAGGTAAATGCATACAGGATTGTAGCCCAAATGAGATGTTCTTAACTGTCACAAGAATGCATGGATTCTTTTATGACGGATGTGTTTTTTGTTTCTTTTATTCCATTTATCACATGGTGTTAAGAGTATTGTACATTATTTTCTCCCACCAAGCGACATTTTTACCCCAACCAACAACTCTGTGAAGTAGGTTAGGCTTGGAGGCTACAATTGGCTCACAGTGAGTGTTATTACTACTCAGGCTGAGATCTTATTGAATGCTTGCATAATATAATCCTTCACTGTGTAACTCTGAAAAATTGCAAAAAGAACTGAGACAGCCAGGCTGGTGGGGAGAAGAACAGCAGTTTTTGCATGCCATTGGGCAGCATCATGGACTGTTGTGTTATCTGGGAGAACCTTGCAGGTATCTCTTTACTTTAATGGGTAAAATGCCCAACCTCTTGCAAAAACTTGCTGGTTAAGCAAGCAGAATAGGATTCCCACCTATATTTGCATCTGTATGTATATATTATCACACACAAATTTAAACAAAGATGTGTCTTCTGCTGTTCTTTTCTTAATAATGTGTTGCCCCTCCCTTTTTTTTGAAAGGGTGATGTATAAATGTCCACCTAACCTCAGTTGTAAACCAAGGAGTTTTTAAAATGAAAGTTGTTGATAAAATGGATGTAATCATACTATCTCCAGTTCCATCCATAGATATGGGAAATAAACTAAAATTAAAAGCTTTTCTTGATTATGATATAGCACCACTCATGGCATTTTGGTAGCTGAAGCTAAGTACAAGATGTGACGTCTTCTAATTCATTGAGGAGTGACAGTTGCACCAATGCTAGTTATAGGACAGCATCTACCATTTTACCTGAAGTTAGTAGTGTAGTTTAGTGGGGAAGCCAAGTAATATAGATGGCTCTAGCCTCCAGCAAATCTCTTCTGCCCCCCTGGCATTTGCTGTCTTGGCAGCTGCCTCACTTTGCCAAATATTAGGGCCAAATTGTACTCTATGATGCCTCAGCATGAGAGTGTTCATACTTACTGGCGCTAAAGAACGTCTCTGCCACTATCTGACAGGGTGTTCTCTAACCTGGTGATCACAGAATGACAGCCGAATATAAGAGAGAAATTGGGTAAGAGAACACAAGGAACTCCATTTGCAGCTGTTTATCCAATGCGGGGTGTTTTTATTAGCACACTGCATGAGAAGAAGCAGTCAGATTCCCTCAGAATGCTTTCAGTCACACAGTGTGGGAAGAGAAACTCTACCTCTTTGTTTCTTATGTGCTGGGCCCGTGACTCTTTTATTTAATTTAATTTTATTTTATTTTAGTGGAAATGTTCTGACATTCTGTCCCCATTAAGAATGAAGAAAACCTTTTGGCATACCAGAAATTTCTTTAGAATGGAAATTCCATTTTTGAAGCAAATCTCAAGGTGTGTGTGGTGTGTTTGGTGGATGGATGAGGGGAGGCCTAGCCAAAGGATGGATGTACTCTGATAGAAGCAATAAATGGTGCTGTTTTGATAGTTGCATACTGAATGAATTCAGCAGCTGTTTAAGTTTCCAGCTGCTGACCCAGTAGTTGCACAGAATATCATGCCTGACCTTGAGTTAACCAAGATCCCTGGAGCCTGTGCCTGAAATATTAACTTTTCATCCACTTGAGGGAAGGGGGGGTGTTCCTTTTTTGTGAACGTATTCCTTTGGCCTTCCTTGGGGCCTATTACGCTTTGCCTTCCCCCACTTTCACTTGTTGTATAATGTTTTCTTTTTCTGCCTCCACTGCTGTGGTCACCATCTTTCTTTACAAAGGACACATAGTTCTTCTTGTCAAATCAGCAGTGTTCTGTTCATAATTCTTGTAGTGCTGCGGAACATGCAGAAAGGAGGTATTTGGGCAGCTTTGACAAAATGTGCGTTGAATTGATTGGTTTGAAAGGTCTAAATGCAACTTGAGGTGGCCTTGGAGATTTATAGATAAATCGTGAAAAGAGGCCATTGAGGATTTATTTTTATTTATTAATTCTTTACTCAATGGGTTTCTGAAGTTTTTAGAGGGTGGGCTTCTTAGAATGTTTCTAATAATCCTCTTATCACTGAAGGATAGCATTTCTATTCATGTATAATCAGATCCTGTCTGATCTTGGACTCTAAGCAGTGTCAGCCCAGATTCACACTTGGATGGGAGACAACCAATGGATACCAGGTACTGTAGACTATATTTCAGAGGAGGGAACTGGCAAAGCACCTCTGAGTATTCCTTACTTAAGAAAGCCCTATGAAATTCATGGATTTGCTATAAGATGGCAGATGAAAGTATCTGCACGCACGCACACAAAATCACACCAGTCATGTGACAGAGATACTTTTAGATGTGGTCGTTTTAATTTTTTTAAGCTGCATTGAGTCCCAGGGTTTGGGAAAATATGGACTATAAATAAAAATAAGAAAAATAACAGAGATAAATCTTAGACGAGGAAGCTCTTGCCTTTTGTTCAGTGCCTTGGTTCAGGCATAATGTTAAACTGGGGCAGGCAAAGTGAACTGCAGGAGGCCTCCAAGTTCTCCCCGAAGATGATCTCAAAATCCCCCCCATCCCTGAAAAAATGGTTCTAAGAATGTCAAATCATGTCTCTGAAAGCACAGTTTGCCTACTACCCCATGACGTGTTTGCCAAGAAAAGGAAAAGAAAAAAGGCTTTTAGTAAAACAAGCAAGTAAACAAACAAATAAACTAGAAGTGTCCTGCCTTTGGGGGACTTAAATGGCGGGGGGGTATCATAGGAGAACATGGCCTATGAAAGTCCAGGGGAGGGCAGAAATGTTCTCTGGACCCTGAAAAGTCCTGAAACTGTGACCCTGAGAAACCTGTATCTACTATCCCACTGCATCTTTTTAGAATAATTTATTCAATAAAAAAAATCTTACTCTATTTGCTCTTACCATGGAAAAAATATGTTCTCTCTAGGAATCTCTAAGTTCTCCAGTGTGATTCTATGGTCCACTTTTGCTGAAAGCACACCATAAAGCTGCACTGGAGGATCCAGAGGTTCCTTTAGAGGACACTTCTCTAACCTTGCTAGGTCCTCCAGCGTGACTCTTTGGCCCACTTCTTCTGGAACTGGACCATAGAATTGTGCTGGAGGACCTAGAGATTCCTAGAGAAGTGTTCTCAGGTAAAAAAAAAGTGTTTGTGATTTTGATTTGTATTTTTTGCGCTTTCACAGGGGTCTTGCACCCCTAACTCCCACAAAAGTGGATGGCTCACAGTAGAATATGACCAGAGTTCAGAAAGTGTGGGAGGGGAGCAGTCATGAAAACACAAAAACAACTGGACTTTAAAAAAGTCATCCTTCACTTACTATGAGAGTCTTTTTTTTTTTTTGGTCCAAGTAAGTGCAAGGGCTTTCAGAAGACCTCCAGAATTCCTGACAGATTTTTCCATTAGAATAATGGAATCTTAGAGTTGGAACAAGCTGCAACCCTCTACTATGCAGGAATATACAACTAAAGCACTCTTGAGAAATGCCTATCTAATCTCTGGTTAAAGACCTCCAAAGATGGAGAGTTGACCACCCAGGTAATCTATTCCTCAGTCCAACATTTTTTACAGTAAAAAAAGTTCTTCCTGATTTTTAGATGGAATTGCTTTTCTTTTGTAATTTAAACCCATTGGTTCAAATTCTAGTCACAAAAGCAGCAGAAAACAAGCGCACTTTGTCTTCTACGTATACAGATATTTACAGATAGCAACCATTGCACTTTTCAGCCTTCTCCTTTTCACGCTAAACATATTTGGCAACTTAAGTTGTTCCTCATTAGACTTGGTTTCCAGACCTTTGATCATCTCTGTTGCCATTCTCTGGACACATTCCAGCTTGAACTTGAACTATGATGCCCAGATGAGGGCACAGAATTGTTAGCATGTGGCCAGTCTGCTTTTAGTCCCTCTGCCGCTGGTGTGTCCTTTCTTGGAACAGCACAACCTCAAAGTTTGTGTGAGTAACTGCATTTGAAGCATCCCATGCAAAAGCTGCTGTTCCCACTAGAAGTCATCAGCTTGAAAACAAGCCTTTTCTCCAAGATCGTATATTTGAATGTAGAATTCAATTTTCTTGTGATGGGATTTCCAAAATAAGTAACTTCCTATTTTGAAAGTGAGTTGGCCTATTCCCCATCAGACTATACAACCTGAGCAAATGAATGTTTGAATTTGGCTCAGACAGTAGCTGGCTTAATAGACTTTATTGATTGGCTTTTGCATCTCAGAGACTGTCTGGATGCCTGGAGTTGTCAAAGGCATCAGAATACCCCAAATGTTCAGTCAGCATAAATGTGATGAACTTCCACCTCATCCTAGCTGATACCTGATCTCTTGCAGTTTGAGGAGTTTCCTCATTACTGATCTGTTCTCTTGCAGCTCACATTTCTTTTATCACATCATTCAGAGAAAACCTAAGATTTGAAACAGCACTGTGACTTTCTGTTCTCTTTGGGACAGAGCTTGCAAAAATGACTCTTTTGGACTCCCAGAATACCCTAGGTAGCATAGCCTGTGTTGGGAACTATTCTACCCATTGCATTGGCTGGTACAAAGTGAATTTTTGAATCTATGGATTCTTTTGTACAGAAACATCTTGAACTCTCGGTAGTCTTTAAAAACTCTTACAGTGGGAAGAAAATTGCTAAAATTACTCACTGCTTCTCTCAAGAATGAAATTAGTGAAGATCTAAATGCAAGTATAGAGCATAGATAACTTGCTATCTTATCTATCCATTTGTTTTTGGTTTTAGTCTGATGTGTCCTTTTGGCCCTTTGAGCCAAACACTGGGGCTCCCCTCTTCTGCCTTTCCATGTCAGTGACCACTTTGTCATGGACATCAGCGTAGCAGGTCTCTGTTCTGCTTCTTTGGGCATTCTAGGTTTCCTCAGTCTGCTGAATGCCAGTGTTTCACATTAATTCTCTCCAGATGTAGGTGAATTAGCCAGCATTTTTCCAGGTCCAGAACATAAAACACACTCACACACTTCTATTTGCCACTGAGAGTTGGTATGGGAGGGAACAAATGAAGGGATTTCTGAAATATACTTCATTGTAAATATTCATGATGCATAACATGAATTTCATGATAACATTACATGGACTTTTTAGGTCATTGAAATCTGGGACTTTATTTAAGAAAAACCAAAAACAGCATAGTTCAGTTTTCTTACCTGTGGTATAATCCCATGCTTCATGGTTTTACTGACCTGAAGGATGCTCCTTATTTCCTCTCCTCCATATATGTCCTTAGGCAGTTTCATCCTCACAGACTGTTTTTCAGAGAATGTTAATGGCTTGCGTAACATTTAGCTGCCAACACACACAAGATAAGATTACTTTCAACTGTATTACTTTCAACAATCAGAGGTGGTTTGTTTGATTGACATGCTGTGGGAGAGGGGTTTCCTTCCCTCCCTAGATGAATACTGAGGGAAGGTTGGAAGATGCACACCGCTAGCCATACTGTCATCAGCAGGGACTGACCAGGAGTATAGGAGGAACCAAAACAAGGAAGCCAGTTGGAAAATTTACCCCGTTCATCTCAGATACACCTGGGGCTTTCTCCCTCCTACCCTGGGTGCAAAATGGCTTGTTGGGCCTGCAAAAGAACTCTCAAAGGACTAGGATAGGAGGAGTGTCATTTGGACCTTCCAAAAATGTGGTCAGTATAGTAACGAGTCAGGTCAAATTCCAGGACTTTTGCTCAGTTTGGATGAGCCTTAGTTTCATATAGCATAGAATCATAGAATCATAGAGTCATAGAGTCATAGAATCTATGAATCATAGGATCATAGATTAAATCATAGAATCATAGAGTTGGAAGGAGCAGTATCCATTGCTCCCTGTCCTAGTCTTTGGAGCAGCAGAAAACAAGCCTGCTCCCTCCTCAACATGACATCCCTTCAAATATTTAAACATGGCTATCATATCCTCTCTTAACCTTCTCTTCTGCAGACTAAACATCCCCAGCTCCCTAAGCTGTTCCTCGTAGGCCGTGACGGAAGACTCTGTCAGGAGGGTAGGTGCACCAGACTCCAGTTCTGTATTTCCAATCAGCAGCTGGTGCCATCACACATTAATGTGCATTTTGCAAAAATAGGGGTGTGGGGTAGAGAGACTTCTTGTTTATCTTGAAGTCTGCCACCCATGGAGATATATGACATGGGGCAGCCCAGTGCTTATTTTGGGGTACAAGGGAATATAAATATAGGTCCTTATTCAATTGACTGAGCTCTGCATAGAACTTTTGTACAAAATAAGAAAATGATAGGAACTGGAAACCAGCTTCAGCATTGGTATAAGAAAGAATCTGGACTTTTTTTTAAAAAAAAAAACTGTATTTTTTTACACATTCCTTTCCTTTTTATTTTGATTGATAGAAAATGAATTATGTTAAAAAGAGATCAGTTTCGTATGTAGACACACTGATACAGGGCACTGTAGAAATGGGATGGAGGGCTCATATTGGGCTAAATCAGGAGTTGACAAAATACTACTCTTCAGATATTCCGTTCCCATCCATTCAAAGCAACAAAGCCAATGGTGAGAAATGCTAGGATGTACAATCCAACATCTAGAGGGCTGCACTTTGCGCACCTTTGGGCTATATCCAATATCAATCCTACCTAGATAGACTCAGTGAGTCTTAAATTGGTTGTAACTAACGAGTTCTATTCATTAAGTGGATCACTCTAAGCAGGACTAATGCTGGATTTAGCTCATTGCCAGGAAAAGAGGCAGCCTTGGGGTGGGTGAGTTTGACACTGCAGGTTATGCAGAATTGAGATGTTTGTTGAATGAAGTCAGCAGAGACCTAGATTGAAAAACAAATAGTAGCTGCAATTCTGTAAACATATTAAGTGGTAACTGGGGTTCGCCATGTAGCAAAATACAACAAAATTGAACACCCACAAAGCAAAAAGGGAAACCCTTTTGGAACTAACTTAAAAACAGAAAATATGTCATGCAAGCTTTCAAAGCTCTGGTGGCATCTTCATCAGGCAAAAGATGTTAAAAAAATCATGCAAGAGAAGAAAAGTGGCAATGTTAGAGTCATAGGCCTACATTTTGTATCATTTTGTTTCTGTTGTAGTTAAGTAGGTATGACAGTTCAGGCTTGATTTGCTCAAGACCCATTTAATCACATTTCACAGATGAAAACTGAGACACGCATAGGCCCTTTCCACATGGGGGGGCGTGAAACGCGGGGAAACGGGGCAGCGCACGCAGGAACGGAGCTTACCTCAATCCATCGCCACAGGGAGCAGTGCACGTTCGCTGCTCTATACGGCGGCACCCAGCAGCGCCCAGCGGTGCCCAAAATGGCGGCTGGCGGCTTCCGGCAGCTCTCCGCCAATCAGAGAAGCACGCCAGCTGGAAGCCCGCCCCCGGGCAGCTCTGCAGGGACGCGCTTGCATGCCCCTGCAATTCCCCACAGGGCGCTGCGACGGGCTAGCACGTGCCTGTTTCATAAAGACCACATGAAATGTGGTCTTTATAAAACATGCGGCGCCACCCCCGCGGCCACGCGAGGGCGGTTTGAGGTGGGGAAACTCCACATTTCTAACTGTCCTAGCGCACCCCATGGTGTAGACAACCTCCGAGTGAGGTCGCCCTAGCCCATGTTACCCCGTGTTTTTCCCCCGTGTGGAAAGGGCCATAGTCAAGCAACATCATAATGTGGTCAAGTTATTAATGAGGAAGAACACATAAGCTAGGAAAGGCAGCAGCAGTTTGCTTTTGCCTGAGCCTACTGTAAAGAACAAGATTCCATCTCTCCTCTGCTGAATTACTAATTGAATGCAAACCACTTTTGCAGTTTGAACTCAGTTTGCAGCAACTGAGATAAGCTGAGGTCAAAGGAGGAAAGTGGAAAGAAGAGCAGGAAACTGGGACATTTTAAAAGTGACTGAAAAAGTAGGACAACAAAGGATTGTCTCTGACAAATCTGGATAATTGGAGGAGATGAAGGATTCATATCAGTTAGCTTTAAGTCCCCTCCCCCACTGAATGAAATGTCCAGTTTGATGTCATTTATCCTAGATAAAAATCAGCAGAATGTGACTTTACACACTACAACTTACCTATAACTCAAGAAGTAGAGAGGCTCATCCCATAGTGATGGGGCAAGCCCTTCCTCTGCCTTGTTTGAAGGCTGCTACAAGTGCTGAGAATACTACAAACATTACAAGCACATTAAAAACGCCATAAATTAATTGGAGGCCCTTAAAATGTTGCTCACCCAGAGTTGTGTTTCTCCGAGGGACAGCCCTGTCCAAGGAACCATGGTTTTGAAAAATAATAATTGGGATACATTTAAGCCCATCCAGTTCTCTCGCTCTCGCTCTTTTTTTTTTTCCTTTTTTTTTTGTAACTCACAAAGGTACAAATTTCCAAAAAGAACATTTCAACATTCCTGGACATACAGTCTCTGGTTTAGAAGTAGCAGTTCTTTAAAAAAAAATCAAAGGAAGATTGGAAAAAGAAACAGCTGAATTGGGATATATTCACAAATACCACCTCATTAGCAGCGGTATGAAGAGAGATAATGGTTCCTTGGCACACTATTTAACTAAAGAATTGTCCTCAGAGGAGTTTCTTACTCCAGGGAAACTGTATTTTCAGGAGTAGATTTATTGCTTTCACACCCTTTATACTAAAGCTACTTGAAAGACCTGTATCATCTTATACAACTTCTTGAAGAGAGAGTCACAATTTACCTCTTTTAGTATCCTGTTATCTTCTGATCCCATTTCCACAACTATGTAAATGTACTTAAGTTTGATGTGGTACTTAGTTTGATCTGGTACTTAGAATTCTCTGCTGGTGAGCTCTTGTGCACTAATCAGCTTTGTTCAGACATCATCTGAAGTACTGTGTCCAGTTCTGGGAACCACAGTTCAGGAAGGTTATTGACAAGCTGGAATGTGTCCAAAGGAGGGGTGACCAAGATGATAAAAGTTCTGGAAACTAAGCCCTATGATGAACATGTTTAGCTTGGGGAAGAGAGGACTTAGACTGGATATCATAGTCATATTTAAATATTTGAAGGAATTTCATGTGGAATATGAGGGAAGCTTATTTTCTTCTATTCCAGAGACTGGACATGAACCAGTATAATTTGTTTCCAATTGCAATAAAAAATAAATCTGCTTGAATCTTAACAAGAATTTCCTGATGGTAAGAAATGTTGCGCAGTGGAATGCCTCAAGAGGGTGATGAATGTCCCTTTTTGGAGATCTTTAAACAGAAGTTGGATGGCCATCTGTTAGGGCATGCTTTAGGTGTGGGGCACACAGTGGTTCGTCTCGATGGCCCTTGTAGTCCCTTCCAACTCTATGATTCTGTGTTTCCTCCTGAACACAGCAAAGACCACTAAGTTCCTCATCAAACTATAAATCCCAGGATTCTAGAGAACAGAACCAGGGCAAATAAAGTGGTGTAGTGTGTGACGCTGATACAAACCTAGCATGAACTTCTGAGAGTGCTTCACATTTCCCCTGCAGCGAAGAGGAAGTGAGGCCACTTGTCTCTCAACTGGTGCTTCCAGGAGCTGGGTGAAAAATCTCCTCAGTAGCACTTGAAGTGGGAACCTGCTGATGTCAAGGATCATAACAGGCCCTTTTCTCACGTGGGGGGGCCGAAACGGGGCAGCGTACGCAGGGGCAGAGCTTGCCTGCTTGCGTTTTGCTCTGTCCCTGCGGGGAACGCGGTTCTGCTGCTTCACACGCCGCCGAATTTCCACGGCGTTCCGCGGCATTCCGTGGTGCCCAAAATGGCGGCCGGCAGTGCTCCACCAATCAGGGCAGCGCGCCAGCCGGAAGCGCGCCCCCCGGGCAGATCTGCAGAGATGCGCTACCACGTCTCTGCAGATTCTCACCGGGAGCTGCCACAGATTAGTGCGGGTGAGTTTGATAAAAACCACCTGGGAAGGTGGTTTTTAAAAAACTTGCAGCGCCACCCCTGCTGCTGCGCTAGAGCGGTTGGAGGTGTGGCGCCTCACCGTTTCCAACCGCGCTAGCTCATCCTGTGATGTGAACGACCTCTGTCTCCGGTCGTCGCACCGCGGGGTTTTACCCCCGTGTGAAAATGGCCATAGCTACATCGCAGATGACTTCTAGCCTGCAGAAGGCTTTGGGGACAGAGGATCCAGCTCCCCTCATTTGATTCAGCTCCCTTACTTCTGTCTGAAGAAAGAAGAGGGACCATTTTGTGGCATCCATTTACAACTGCCATCTAGCTCAGTTTCTTTACCACTGTCCCATCTGTAAAAGAGTAATATGCAATCTGGAAGGTTAAGTCATTTCTAGACGGAGGCTATAGAAAAAAATGCCCTGATTTGAAAGCATCCGCCTGTGTTTCATCTTGCTTGATTTTATCTACGCGATAGAGTTTAGAAAAAACAAAACTTTAGGACAGATCAGATTTTGAAATCTTTTTTCAATATGCTTATGAGTTAATCTCAGCCAGGGCATCTCTCCAGGTTTACAGTATTTTAAATAAGTCAGTTTTAGGACTCACAAGACTGTCTGGGTTTCAGAACAATATGTGAAAGCCAAATGGGTCAGGAAAATAGTACACTTTCAAAAAATGTCTAGCCAGGTTTTGTGGAGAAAAACAATTGCACTGGTAAATTTAGAAATTTGTTATTTTGTAGTCCTTGTTGGTCTTGTTTTAAACCTACCCCTTGTTCATTTGAAAAATTTTGAAAAAAATGATCCCTCTTTTACATATTGTGAGGAAACTTAAATCAGGCCATCCAAAAGAGAAATCTTTCTAGCAAAGCAGAGATACAAACCATGGCCAAAACAAGCTCTCACAGACTAAAATTTCAATGAAAATATGGTGGCCCATAGTAACATTTGTATTGGTCTATTCTTTGAAAACCAGGGTACTGGAATATGGACACTTTCATGTCCTGTTTTCTCTGATTGGCAGGGCCTTTTTCTAGTGTGAATTCCTAAGATCCTCTTAACTGGCTATTTGAGGGTGAACCTGAGTCCAGTGGCAGCTGGTGGGATCTGTGTCAGTAGGGTGGGAAATCTGGTCTGAGCTGCTGTCCAAGCTTTTTTTTTTTTTTTAAAGAAAAGCTATCCAATCTGCTGAACTTAGTTGGTTGGCACACTTCGGGACTTTGTAGAGTACCTTTAAAGTTCAGACTAAAGTCTGGAGCAGATTCACCCCGTTGATGTGGAAGCTACCAGCAATCTCTACCTATGCACTGTACTTGGGGAATCTGTAGCTTCTTTCATCCAGACATTCTTTCATCCAGTATCAACTCTGCCACTCAGCTTTGGTCAGTCTCTTTAAAACTCTGGATGCTATGTCAGGGATTCCCCCTCATCCCTTCACATGTTGATGAACTACCATATCCATTATTCCTCACCACTGACCAAGTGTTGGGAGAAGCTAGGAATTGCAGGCTTACAACCAAAGCTTGGAAACATTATTTGGGGGCACGGCTACAGTACCTTAAATCCCCAGCAGCATGGTCACTGTGTGATAGCAATCTGCTGGTTATTATCTTAATATCTTTTGATTGCAACAATTATACCCTGCTTCTTACATATACACACATGTGTGTTCTCTCTCTCTCCTTTTTCCCCACCCTTTTTCTCTCTTATTTATTTGAATTTTATTTCTTTTTAAATTCAATTCAGTTTTGCCTTGGGTGCTATACCTTCCACTCCATGGAATCTCAATTCTAGCAGGTTCATGGCTTGGATACAGATTTTATTGGGTTGTAAAATTCATATGATGGGTTGTATTACTGGCCACCTTGTTTCCCATATTGGGAAAAAGGCAGGATGGAAATAACATAAAATTGTATGCTGTTTCTCCCCTTCCATGGAATCTCAGTTCTAGATCAGGTTTGTGGCTTGGGGTGCTCTTAAACCTAGCACTGCTCCTAGAAAACCAGGTTGATGTGGTGGCCAGGAGTGCCATTGCCCAGTCTTGGCTGGTGCACCAGCTGCATTCTTTCCTGGGGAAGACAGATGTGGCCATAGTGGTTCCTACTTTACTTAGCCCCTGACTGGAATATTATAATATGTGAATATAATTACATGTGATTGCCCTTAAAAAGCATTCAGAAGCTACAGCTAATGCAAAATGCAACAGTCAGACTGGTGTAAGGTATGCATTTTAGAGACCATATAACACCAGTCTTGTAAGGACTGTGTTGGCTTCCCATGTGCTTCCAAGCTCAATTCAAGGTGTTGGTGTTGACCTTCAAAGCCCTAAATGGCTTGGGACCAGGATATCTGAAAGACTGCCTCCTCCTGTATGAGCCTGTGAGAAATCTGAGATCTTCAGATGAGACCCTATTGCATGTCCCCACACCTTGTGAAGTTCAGGTTGATGAGTACATGTAGCAGGGCTTTGTCTTCAGCAGCACCCTCACTGTGGAACTCCCTACCCAAGGAAGTTAGAGTTGCTCCATCTCTTTTATGCTTCTGACAGACATCCAAAACAGTGCTGTTCCATCTGGCATTCAATGTTTGAAAATGCTCTGTTTAAACTGTTTTAAAATTGGATTTTAGCACTGTTTTTAGATTGTTTTTATTAGTTTTTAAATAGTATTTTAATGTCTCCTAAAAAAAATTAATCTTTGTATTGTTTTAACTGTTTTTATTTGCTCCTTACCTCAGGAGCACTTGTTGGCTGGGAAGCAATACAGAAATACCTTAAATAAATAATAATAAACAATATGCTTATTGACACAAAGGGTTGTAGGTGTTATTTTTTTTGAAGTTTGAGAAGTAGTGGACAATGCCAGTATTATTAACCATTTTGCTTCCTATACTGGGAAGCAGGTAGGATGGAAATAACCTAAAATAAAATAAATAGATTTGTGAACATAACTGCAAACATCCGGGATTCAATTTCTGGGGTATAGTTTGCATTGCAGAGCTTCAGCAACCAGTGTAACCTTCTAACTGATGGGAGGCTAGAAATAAATACCTTGCAAGTAAGGACGTTTAGTCAAATTGACATCTTTTACTACTAATCCACAAATTATGAGCAGCAACCATTTTTTAAAAAAATTAGTCAGCTATGAAGGTCAATTCTACCATAATGTTGCATAAAAATAAATTCATGGGCAGAGAGACCCGTTTCATTACGCTGAATTAATCTATACAGTTGGCCCTTCACATTTGCAGGTTTGACTTTTATGGATGTGATTATTTATAAGTTTCAGCAACTCATGGGCTCCTTTTCTAGGGGAAAATTCCCTCTTGGCAGCGCCAATCGAGTTACTCAACCCTTTAAAAACCAACTTCTGGTCCTCTTCCACCTCCACCAGCTACTACCAGGCTGGCTGAGGATGGCTGCCAGCCTGATTTCTCTGCACCACAAATCTTCTCCCGATGTTCCCCCATACCCAAGGAAAGAGATGGGTGTGAGAGAGGAAGCATAGTTTACCACCATGCCAACCCATCCCCTTTCCCTCTCCTTTCCCTGACCTGATTTAGACCCTGGGTGCCCAATCTCCTCATCAAGCCTCAACTCCCTTTCCACAGACACATACAAACACTTTGATATTTGTAATTTTCCCACTTTTGTGGAGGTCCTGAAACCCTGTGCAGTACCACAATGAGCCAATAGGTGACAGACATGGAATAAGAAGGGTCTCCTCAAGAGCAGACTTATCTACTGGAGGGTAGTAGCAGCAGGGCTTTCTCTCCCACACAGGTTTGTATAATGGCAATGGCAACAGTAGCACTGCAATGACCACTGGGCAATTAGATCGTACATTTCCCAGAATGTTGTTTAAGGAAGGCAACATACTAAGTGCTGAATTCTTTCAGTTTCCAGAAAGCTTATGATGGTCTTGAAGACTTTGAGATGCAAGTTTAATATTTTGAGGAATAAGCCCTTCAAATGCTTTGGCCTTCCAAATGCTTAATAAGCTTGGTTTTAGTAAGGAGCTGTAGCAAAGCCGGACAACTTCAGTGTGTTGGGGCAATTTTGACTTCTTCAGTCTCACTGTGGGTCTCTCATTTTGCTGGCACTCATTATCCAACACTGGAAATGGGGGATAGAATTTGTTGCCTTTTTTTTTTTTTTTTTTAAAGAGAGCTTTTCTATAATGCAAGCCATCAAGGTTCTTTCATTTTGCTAATTCTAACTTTACATGTGCTGTAGAGGGAAACAATTTGCATGATGTGCAGGGGGTTGAGAAAGTATGGTGAGTAAGCTGTGTGTCATCCCACTGTCCTTGGCTTGGGTTAATCTTCACTGACTTACAATGTGAATTTATAATGCCCCTGTAACAAAGCAATTGGGTAGCTCAGTTAAAAAAATAAGACTACCAACAAAAATAAAATATTAAGTGTATATCATTTGTATTAAAAAAAAGTCTAAGGCAAGATGCAAAACCAGATTTAAAAACAAGAAACTGAGGATGAAACAGAGCTAAAATTTTGTTTTTCAAAAACTCGCAGTGGATTATGAAAACTTGGGGAAAAAATGGTCTTTGCCTGTCCCACCAAAAAGACGAGTAGATGCTAGATCAATCTCCCAAGGGAGGTGTTCTCCAAATGGGTTGCCATTAGCAAAATGATCCTTTCATTTGTATCCAAGTGCTGCACTTCACCTCAGAGTGCACTTGAAAAAGGTGCTCTCCCCGCAGGTTTCAGGGCCTGTGTAGGTACATATGGGAAGAAATGATCATTCAAGTGACATGGCCTCAAACTGATCTTCTGTGTCAAGGGAATGAAAATTTGTTCTTTTTTCCTCTGAAAATCTCTTAGACAGAAGCTGAAATAGTTTGCTTGTACACAGTCTTAAGATCACCATGGAAAGACGCTTTCTTATTTTCTTTGGGATACGACCTCTTTTTGTTTGGTAAACACAGGGATTGCTTTTGCAGCCAAAGGGTCAGCGTCTTTATCTGAACTGTGTGCAGCTGGTTGAATACAGTCTGGCACCAAGCAACCATGTCTGTGCAGTTGGATGCCAAGAGGAGAATCTGCCTGGATGCCTTGCATTCCAAACCTGTTTCCTTGCGAGTGTAATATTTACCAGGTTTCACTTTAACTGGAAATGAAGAAAAAAAGAGAGAGGTACAAATGGGATGTGGGGCAAGGAAAAGAGAAGGGAACAGAAACATTGGATCTGTCTCTAGAAATGTGCAGTGCTTTTGTTAAATTGGCACAGCATTGTTTTCTTTAGTTATGCAACATTGACTCCCCATTCACAGACTCCAGCTGCCAATCCCTCATGTCAAGGGAGAGCGTTCAAACAGAAAATGATTATTTGTCTGTGTTAGATGGGGTTACACTCCCTCTGAAGATGCAGGGTCACACCCTGGGGGTGATCCTGGATTCAGCTGCTGAACCTGGAAGCCCAGTTAGTGAATTTGCATAGTTAAGGCTTGTGCACCAAGTGCACCCATTTCTTGAGATGTCATGTCTGCTGATGGTGATGCATGCCTTGGTTCCATCCCGTTTGGATTACTGTAATGCACTCTAGATGGGGCTGCCTTTGAAGAATGTTCAGAAACTTCAACTGGTACAAAGAGCAGCAGCCAGATTGTTAACTGGAGCTGGTTTACAGGGATCACACAACCCTCCTGTTGTAACAGCTTCACTGGCTGCCGGTCTGTTTTCAGGCACAATTCAAAGTGCTGGTGATGACCTGTAAAGCCCTACAAGGCTCAGGTCTGAGTTACATTTTCACTCCAACTTTCCTCTAGAACAGGAATGGGAATCATGCAGTCTCCCAGGTTTTGTTGAACTGTAATTCTCAGCATACCTCACCATTGGCTGTGTTGGCTAGGGCTACTGGTAACTGCAGTCCAACAACATCTTGAGGGCTGCATGATTCCCACTCCTGCACTAGTAAAAAAAAAAAAAAAAAAAGCACTTAGATGACAACCAAATGTCATTAAAAACAAATTATAGATTAAAAGAGTTAAAAACATAATAAACACAACCCTCAAAATTATCACAATAATTCGTAAATATTACAATTGTTTACAAGATGAGTTTGAATGTGATATGCAGCAGGGGTAAGATGTAATGTCATGTAATGCATACCCCCCCCCCCGCTCCCAAATACAAGACACCCAGAGTTAAAAATGGGGAGATTAGGTTTTGGGTCATCACTGGACATAGAGTTGGAACGGTTACATTTTTTTACTATACTATCCAAACCCCACACTGCCTGGGGGATTTTGGGAAGCTATAGTTTGTGTATAGTGTATTATGTTTAGTGTATAGTTTTTGTATACAGTCAACCCTCCATGTATGTGGGTTTGACTTTCATGGATTTGATTATTTGCAAGTTTCTCTAACCTCTGCCTTCCCATCTCAGAGGCTCCTTTTTGGGGAATCCTTCCTTCTCATTGGCTACAATCAGGGCGTGCAGCAATTTAAAAACCCAGCTCTGGTCCTCTTCCTCCTCCACCAGCTGACTGACCAGCTAAGGATGGCTCACAGCCTGATTGCTCTGCACTCTTCCCAGAGTCACACAGAAACATTTTGATATTTGCGGCTTTTCCACTTTTGCAAGAGTCCTATGCCCCTAACTCTAGCAAATGTGGAGGGGCAACTGTGGTTTGCCAGCATGGTATAGACTATAGAGACCAGGGTTCAATCTTCTTCTTGGCCATGGAAAGCCACAGGGTGTCATACACTCTCAGCCTCAGATGGCAGGGCCGCCTTATCCATTAGGCAGTTTAGACACAGTGCCTAGGACCTACAAAAATTTTAGGGCCTATGAAAACAGGATTAACAAAAAATTTAGGTCCTATGAGGTGGGGAGTCATGTACAAGAATGCCTAGGGCCTGTGAAAACCTTAATGCTTCCCTGCCTGATAGGTTTGCCGTCGGGTTACCGTAAGTTAGCAACAACTTGAAGGCAAACAACAATAGTCCAAAAAAGTAACTTTTCCAAGCCATGACACAAACACTTGCATTCGAGAACAGGTTCAACAAATGAGATGTGTACCTGGCAATTCATGAAGTATACAGCTTTAGGAAGAATGAGCAGGGGTTTGCAAAATCTCCTATGTGTTTTGTGACCTAACAGATGATAGTTTCAAACACTGCTCAGTAAATGATCATATTGAGGGAAATAGAGTTCAACTGATGCTAGCTCAGGAAAGGTCTCTTTGACTCTGCAGAAGAAAAATACCACAATTCCAGAAACAATGTGTTACAAACAATTGTTGAAAATGTTTATAATCTGTTTCTACCCGTTTGCTTAGTAATTAGAAGCACCATGCTGGAAATGATTTCTGTAAACAGCTTTCATTTGTGACAGTCTAATTAATGTCAGGAATTTTGCACTGTGTTTGATCATTTTTTGCATTCTGGGCAAAAGGCCGGAAATGCTTGTTTTTCTTTTCCTATTAACACCACTGTTTCCCAGGCTTTTTTTAAAAAAATATATGGAATTGTGGCAAGTTGACAAGGCAGTTGGCTTTTTTCAAGACTATAATTCGTTGAATCTGGTGAGTGGGGGAAGCCTTTCTTGAAATAACCCAAAGAACAAGGTTAACTTTATTATAAAGGATTAATTAAGAAGGTAAGTGACTCAGTGCTCAAGCAGAGGAATAAATAAAAGTCTTCCAAGTATCAGTGGTTAAGTGGCTTTAGGTGCTACTGAACCTGACCTTTCTCTTCTAATGTCTACTACCCCCAAAGATAACAACTTCTCCACTAAAATTTGCCTAATAGTGAAGCATCTGACAGCAAAAATTACAGCTCTTATTTTTAATTGGAGAATGATATGCCCCTACAGCATAGAGGGTAGGTGTGATTACTGCCAAATTTTGAAAGAAACTTCCATGCTAGCTGAAGAATAGAACAAGGTAAGAATTCTTTCAGTCACAATAATGGTGTGACCTTAAGTGGATCATGAGGAGAGACCTAGGTGCCCCCAGCACCACCACTAGAAGTTGGTCACCTTGGTCTAGATTCCCTTTAAGGGCTGAAAAGTAAACCCAAGTGCTTTGATTTATACTTGGAACTGGTTTAGGAGCAGAACTTTGAATTTTTAAGCTACAGCTTCCAAAATCCCTAGTGAGCATGCCAGTGGCCATGATGATACAGGGGAAGGAGAGTTCATGGGATGCACCAAAAGTAATTAGAACTCCAAAGCTCTCTTCTTTTCTGTTGAGGGAAAAGTACTAGTAAGCCTTTTAGGATGCCTTTTTTCTCCCCCCCCCACAAAGCCAGGGCCAGAGGCAAAGGGATGGAAGAGGGGAAGCTCCAGAGGCAAATGGAAGGGATATTGGGGGGGGGGTTATTCTTTTTTCTCTCTCTTTCACAGGGGTTCTGTGCCCCCAACCCTCATGAATGTGGAGGGACTGGTGTAGTTTAGTTAACTTCCTCGTTCCCTCCCAATCATTGTGTCACCAGGGCTTACCCTCTGCTCTGTGCTTTATCCACCTCCTGTGCGGAAGCAAGTAAGCTAGAATCAGTGTTCCTTATCTCTTCTCTCTGCATAAGTGCAAAAATCTATTCTCACTTAACCTTGCTTTGGTAAGAGTCCTTTTAAGTAAAATTTCTTTCTTAATTTCCAGATAGGAAAGTATGTTCTGTGTTTGTGTATTTGAATGACAAACTGTGACAACTGTGGCACTTAATGTATAATATCGAATGACATCAGGTGCCATCCCTGGGTCTCAGGTTTTGGTCCAGATATCTCTTGGTATGGAACGATCCTGAACAGGAGACTTTAAATGCAACTTTCTTTCGAAAACCACTAGCTAAACACCCACATGAAGAAGAATTTTCTGTCATTCCAGGTGAAGCTAATAAAGAATTTTGAGATTTCTATAGCAATAGTTCAACCAGGTAGTAACTCACAAAGCTTCTGATCATAATAAGTGCACTGTCTTCTGATGTGACTTCTGCATGCATGAATACAAGATCATGTGAAACATTGTGTCCCATTATAGTCAATGAATGTGGTGTGCATGTGCAGACATATGTGTATGTGCGCAAGCACATGCACATTGTGTCTGTTGACTACAATGGGACACAACATTCACATTTTTTGTTTTATGTGGGGTTTTTTGGAATGGAACCCCTATCTATACAGCAGGCACACTGCATTATAAAGTTTTGAACGGTTTTCCATTGTACATTCAGGGGAACAAGAGTTTAACTGAGATACAGCAGTATAAAGATTAACCCTTGAAATGTATTTTTCACTTGTATCCATTTTTGTACATCCATAATGTGCAGTTTTTAGTGATTTAGATTCCAGCACAGCTTTAGGGAAATAAACAGCTGTTTGGCTTCTGTAAAATTGTCATAGAATTCTTGTGGTTTTGGTTTACAGTATTCAAATATAAAACATATAGCAGTAGTAATAGTAATACTACTGCTCTGTAGTAGTATTAACATGCTAATATCAAAGCAGATATAAAAACAAGTGTAAGTCATTGAACATTTTTCTAAGTTAATATTAGGTGCTACTTCTATATTTTGTATTTCTGTATAATTGTATAATTGCAAGCTTAATCATTTTAATGAAAAAGCAGATGTATATGTTCTGTTTCAACTGAGATCAAGTATTTTGAATTTTCATATTTCCCCTTTCTCATAGTGTCACAGAAGACTGGTCTTTATGCCCAACCTTGTGTTTTAATGCCTGTGACTAAAGCATTTGGTTTCACAAGAGATTAGGTACCTATTTTGCACTATTGCCCAAAATAATTGTGGACCAGAGGCCATTTTGAAACATTTCAACCTAGGCTTCTAAATAGATTTGGGATAAATGTTAGACCTCTTTGCTTTACCTAAACGTTTAATCTATGGAACGCTACACAGTTAATCTGTGTAGAGTTCCAAGAACACGCTTATGCTGTGAAAGAGTTGATATCAACCATCTTGACTGCTATCCTTGATTTTAGTCTCAGTGTATTGCTTATGTCAAGAGTGAGAACCGATAGCCTTCTGCAAATTAAAACCCATGCTGGAATACTCAGTCATCAGGTGCTGTGGACGCTATAGTTGAATAACATCTAGAGGGCTACAAGTTGTCTACTCCAATTTAGATACAGCTAGATTTGTATTAAATAGGTCAGCAAACACACACACACACACACTCTGAGTGAACAAGAGAGAGAAATTCACTCCAACAAGCCTCAATATATGGAATTGTTCCTGATTAATATGGAGGTACTACTTGGATTATGGGGAAGGGAGGGAAAATGATGGCCATAGGAGGGAGAGTGAATTGAGAATTAAAGGAGACTGGCTAAATTACATGCTGGCTAAGTTTGTTTTCTTCTGCCCTACTAGAGACCTCTCCAATACAGTGTTGTACTATGTTGGCAGGACAGTATTACAGGCAGCCTTGCATTGTGGACAGATAGAATAATCTGGTCCAATTATCCTTCTATTACTAAAGCCACCTGCCCTTTTCTCCTCTCTTCCTGTCTCCAAGACTTGATTTTTTAAAAATAAAAATACTTGATTTAGTGTACTGGTTTCTGAGAGAGTTTCAAAGCACATTTCAGTTGGGTGTGTATTTTCAGAGATCTTGATGTTGCATGATTTTGTTAAATGAAATGAAATCAAGTCTGTCTGTCTGTCTATCTATCTATCTATCTATCTATCTATCTATCTATCTATTACCTATGCTGCAAGTGCTATGGTTTGGTTATCCACCCATCTCATACACAATTATTTTCAATTATCAGGAACTCCTTGCAAGTTAATCAAGACACAGTTAAAGTGTTATTTTCTTCTTAAATTTTATTTTACAAAACCAGGAAAAAGCAAAAGGCTGGAACATCAAGATTTGGGTTGGATTCCCCTGCTCTAAGGTGGAGACATATAAACACAACAGAATAAAGAGACCAAAATGAATTGTGAAATAGCTTGAGAATGTCTTTTTACTGCCCTTTTCTAGATTTCAACACAACTAAGTTTGTCATGGATGACGGCTTTGTGGTTCTTGTGACACTGTGGGAGAAAATTGGATTTAGGAAAAGTTTATTTAGTTCTCTAAATAATTCAAAATGTTTTCAATTTGTTTTTCCCTCAGCACAGCATGCTTCAATACTTCCTTACATGTCATGCAGTGAGAAGACTAACTATGAACCCTCTTCTTAGGGCCTCAGGGTTTGGCTTTCCAAGGGTGATGTAGGGGAGAGGGGTATTCAAAGCATGTCTTGGCTGTGTAACAACACTTGTAGTTACAAGTTCTTTGACACGGACAATTATAATATATAATTATAATGTATAATGTGCTAATGTTTGTTCAAAGATGTAATACAGTGTTCTAGCAAAACAAAGTAGAACTCAACTCTACAGAGATCTTTTGGTGAGTGATTCTCTGTCTGGTCTCAGAAGGGCTGAAGAGAAAGCAACGTGTTCAAGAGTAGGCTAGTGGTCAATTTTTGGAGTAAGGGAAGAAGAAACCAAAGAATTTAAGATGAGCTTATGGTCTTATGCAGCAAGGCAAGTCTGTTCAACAGCTTCCCTTGGTACTTAAGTTGTTAAGAGTACTAACTTAAGTGGCCCAACACATTTTTCACCTCAGCAGTGGGAATCACGTGGTCCTTCATATGTTATTGGACTGCAACTCCCAGCATGCTTTGTGATTGCCTATACTGGTTTAGCCAACCGTGAATTACAGTCCAACATCTTGAGGGCAGTCAATTTACACCTCTGTTTTACATATAATAAATCCGAAGTTCAAGTAAGACAAGAAAACATTTTTGAAAGCCACCATCACTCAGTGTTGAAAACATTAGGACAGATGGTCCAGTGTTTTGACTTGGTATAAGGTAGCCTCCTTTGTTCCTATGATGTGTGCTCAGATTTAGGACTCAGCCCTGAAGTAGAAATTGCATAAAGCCAACTAGATTCTTCTTTATCATCTGAGCTATTAAGCGTAACCTCTCCAGCCATTTTATTGGTGGCATTATTGTTCAGGTCCGGGACCTGTTCCAGTAGCGCAGATAACAAGGTTTGTAGAACCTTGTTTCAGAGCCTTTCCTCCAAGTTTTGAGGTACCTTACATCTTGTCAGGATTTATATGGCTTCTAAAACCAAGACATCCCCATGTCAGCATCACAGCTTTATAATACTTGTAAGATATGGCCATCATAATCCAATTCACTAAACTTTGTACTACCAGAGAATGGCTTAAAATAGTTGAAGGCGCAGCCCAGAACCAGGAGCTTTTAATACTGCACAGTTTGGAATCACTTTAACTGCCACAGCTCTATTTCATGGAATTCTGGGATCCACAGTTTAGTGAGGTACTTTGGATTATCTGCTAGTGAGTTCTCGTCCACCCCTAAACTACATTTCTAGAGCTCTGCAGCAGAGAATACTGAGTAATTCACCAAATTACAGATCTCAGGATTTCATAGGATGAAGATATGGCAGCTATAACAGTATCAAAACTACTTTGGGCAGATAGACTGTGGCCACTGAATCATAGAATCATAGAGTTGGAAGGGACCACAGGGCCCATCCAGTCCAACGACCTGCCATGCAGGAACACACATAAAAGTAGTCCCAATAGATGGCTATCCAACCTCTGCTTAAAAACCTCCAAAGAAAGAGACTCCACCAAACTCTGAGGCAGCATATTCCACTGCTTAACAGCTCTGACCATCAGGAAGCTCTTCCTGAGGTTTAAGTGGAATCTCCTTTTCTACAGCTTGAATCCATTACTCCTTGTCCTAGTCTCTGGAGCAGTGGAAACAAGCCCGCTCCCTCCTCGACATGACATCCCTTCAAATATTTAAACATGGCTATCATGTCCCCTCTTAACCTTCTCTTCAGCAGACTAAACATATCCAGCTCCCTAAACTCCTTCTCATAGGGCATGGCTTCCAGACCATTTTGGTCACCCTCCTCTGGACACACTCCAGCTTGTCGATATCCTTCTTGAACTGAGGTGCCCAGAACTGGACACAGTATTCCAGATGAGGTCTAACCAAAGTAGAATAAAGTGGTACCATTACCTCCCTTGATCTAGACACCATACTGCTGTTGATGCAACCAAGAATTGCATTGGCTTTCTTGGCTGCCGCATCACACTGCTGACTCATGCTCAGCTTGTGGTCCACCAAGACTCCTAGATTCCTTTCACACATACTGTTATCCATCCATGTGTCCTCCATCCTATATTTGTGCATTTTTTCTGCCTAAGTGTAGGGCCTTACATTTCTCTCTTTTGAAATTCATTTTGTTAGCTTTGGCCCAGGTCTCCAATCTGTCAAGGTAATTTTGAATTTTGATCCTGTCCTCTGGCATATTAGCAACCCCTCCCAATTTGATGTCATCTACTAATTTGATCAGCATGCTCTCTTCTCCTTCATCCAAGTCATTGATGAAGATGTTGAATAGCACTGGGCCCAGGACAGAACCCTGTGGCACCCCAACTAGTCACTTCTCTCCAGGATGAAAAACAGCCATTGGTGAGCACGCTTTGGGTTTGGTCAGGCAACCAATTACAAATCTCTCTAACAGTAGCCCTATCCAGCTCACATTTTACTAGCTTCTGTGCAAGAATGTCATGGGGAATTTCGTCAAAGGCCTTAGTAAAATCTAGATATACTACATCCACAGCATTCCCTTCATCTATCAGGCTTGTAACTCTATCATAAAAAGAGATAATATTAGTCTGGCATGACTTGTTTTTGAAAAACGCATGTTGACTTTTAGTGATCATAGCATTGATTTCTAAGTAATTACAAACAGATTGTTTAATGATCTGCTGTAGGATCTTTTCTGATATTGATGCCAGGCTGACTGGGTGATAATTATTTGGGTCCTCTTTCTTTCTCTGAAGATGGGGACAACATTTGCCCTCCTCCAATCTGCTGGGACTTCTCCTGTTCTCCAGGAGTTCTCAAAGATTATTATGAGTGGTTTTGAAATAACTTGTGCCAGTTCTTTTAATATCCTTGGGTGTAATTCATCTGGCCCTGGAGACTTGAATTCATCTAGTGTAGCCAGGTTATCCTCTACTATCTATTCTGCGCTGCATTTCCCCCACTTCCCCACCTCCTCCCCCGGGCAGGTATGAGATAACACTGTGAATAATAAAAGAGTCCCACAGTATCCACAGTTCACCCCTCTGGGACTGTCCTAAACTTTGGTCCTCTCAGTTAGAAGATTTAGTACATGTTCTTTATGCAGAAGGTCCCAGGCTCAATACTCAGTGTCTCCAGTTAAAAGACATTTGCCAGAGAACATGGAAAAGTATTGCCAGGAAAGCAGATAATATTAGACAGATAGAAAAATACCCTGGGCCTGGTAAAAGGAAGTTTCCTATGTAGGCAAGTAGCATTTTCAAGCATTGGGAAGGAAGTCACACCCAATGGAGTGCTTCACACACTGCCACCAAAGGTAGACTGCTCCAAGGGTAGGCATTTCTTGTTCTTACAGCTCCAGAAAGTAATAACATTTCAGATGGAAGAGTTAAGTGTGCTTCCAATTGTAATTCATTAAAATGATGTGTGTTCCACTCATATCCTTCTGTAATGTTTGAAGCAGGGGATAGGGTATGTGTTCAGTTTATGTGAGGGGAGTGGTGACATTTCTGGAAACTTTAGGAAGTTTCCTCCCAACCAACTGGATGGCCACCAGAATCTTCAAATAATGTGACCTACATAGGGAACTGAGAATGTTTGTGTAGGTTTCAGCTAGTTCTGAGAGGAATTCCCAGTGCTGTATTATACTTCTACTGTACAACTCCTTATTTTTGGAGCACACAAGCAAATGAACTGGAAGGAGCCAGGAACAAGTAAATTGATTATTTGTTGTAATGCCTTGGAGAGCGTTGACACTATTACTACCTCAGTACACCCAAAATGGGGAGCAAAAATCTTTTGGTAGGAGATAAAATCTAAAACCTACATTCTGATTCTATAGTTTCTGGACAGAGCCTGGAAAATTTACTTTTTGTGTGGGGGGACTCTAGGAGTCATAATCCAAAAAAAGTAACTTTTCCAGTGTCTTTTCTTAGGATCATACTTTTCACATGGATGTAACCTGTTCAAGATTCTAAGCATTCTATTCTGCCTCCTTGCAGTTTTCCAGCTCTCATCTTTGGTGCACACACAGTATTCCATGGCCCCTTCAATTATCACTGGGTTACGTTTGGGGTTTTCTCTTTTAGCCTTTTGTTTTAGCCTTAAGGAATTTTCATATTTCTCCAAACTGTGGTGCTCTACTGCCTCCAGCTGCTACCTGCTGATCAGGATGGCTGGCCATTATAAATAAAGGGAATGATGCCATACTCACTGAAGCACCACCGTGCCTCACTGCTCCAGCTTACCTTACTGCAGAGCTTTGGGACAGTTATTTTTTGAACTATAACACCATGGCTGGATAATCTAAAAGGGCAACTCTTCCAAGCTTTGTCTGACTTTTGCCATGCCCCAATAGGACTGCTAGCAGAGTGCACATTATGCTGTGAGGCCCTGTCTGCTCTTTTCCTTAGCTTTGCAGCAACACCTAAAGGGTGCTCAGGTGCAGATCGAGGCACCCAGTCATGGAGGTAGAGCCAAGTGTCCTTGACTGCCATTATGTAGTGAAAGGAAGAACATTGTGCAAGGAGGTAGGGAACACTTCATTGCACAATGACAGAAAAGTGCTTCTGTTGCCATAAGCAGGAGTCACACCAACATAAGTACCCAAGACGATTCTAGGATGAGAATGCTACTACTGCTTCTTAGAATTACAGAACTGTAGGTTTGCAACTGATTTTAACAATGTAGTCCAGCCCTTGCCAATGCTGGTGTTCACACTTAAAGCATTCTTGCCAGATAGCTATCCAATCTCTATTTTAGCTCATAATCTCATCCAATACAAGTTGTCTTATCACCTCTCCATTGATGCTATCAGACCAGTTTTCATTTTCCCCTCTTTGGATGTGCTTTTTCTGCTTGAACTTTAAGTCTCATTGTCTTGAGTTTATAAGCACTTTGTATATTGGATATTGTAAACTTCCGTTGGGTCACAGACTGATGGTGGCAATTATTTATTTATTTATTTAGCACCATGAGTGGATATGGTGCTTTATGTGAGCAGTTTACAATTTTGACAGTTCCCTGCCATCAGGTTTACAGTCTAAAAGAACATGAAATAAAAGGAAAAGGGGATGGCAGTGGGGGAATAAGTCTAGCAGATTCTGGCTGCTGTTCTCCTCACCGAGACCACAGCAGGGGCAGCTGGGATGGGCAGAAGGCCTTTCCTCCTCAGGTTCCGGTTCTAGAGAGCTTCAGATATAGTTCAAATAACACTGCTTTCTCCTCTCTAACTTATACTTTAAAGGTTTTTAGCTTTGGTTTACTAATGGCAACAAATTCTTCTAATGATTGACCTAAACTGTTGAAAACTTCTGTTTCAAAGGTTGGCACAGGAAGCTATATTGACTCCCATCCCCTAGTGCAGTTCCATCCAGTCTGTCTGCAGCAACTTCTCCACTGAAGCTGCTATTATTCAAAGGTTTCTGTGAACTAGACTAAAGCAGAAACATTTAATCTGCTCCATTTAGTTGCATGTTGCCTCGTCATGGAACGAACAATACCAAAAAGATTACAGTAAAAAATGGACTCCTGTGGTTTCCCTCACCCACTTTACAGAAATAGCTTTCATTAGTAAATGTAAATATCTGCTGACCAGAAGAAACCAGAATGAAAGTTTAGAAGGAAGTGGCAAGACAAAAAAATGCATTATGCACAGAATACATCCTCCATATAGAAATACTCCTTGTGCAGTCAGCTTGTGAGGAAACATCAAAAATATTACCCAAAACTAAGGCTGGCATCCTGCTAGTAAGTTATGATGTGATCGGTTGGCCTTACAACACTCAAAACTCACTTCTGACAACAAAGGGACCCCCCCCCCCAAAAACCAATTTGTAGTCTATGTTGTTTCTTTCCTTGCTAACATGGCCATTTCTTGGTTTTTTTTGAGAGTAAGGGGATCATTGACAACAGGTAAAGCTATTTTTGTTCAGCTGGACACAGTGCAAAGATATGTCCTGCAATGGCGTCCCAGGGATTCTCAAAGATTCCTGCTGGTTTGTGTTGCAACATGTCCTCTAAAGGAAGACAGCTAGATATGTTGCTGCTGATCCCCGTGCTCTCCTACAACTGAAAAATGACTGTGCTGGGAGGGGGCTTCACAGTTTAAAAAGTGGGTTTAGGGGCAGCATCAGGAGACATAGCTACAAAGGTATAGTTACATAAGACATATATGTCTCCTGAGGCAGGATCTTAGCCTAAGATTTTTTAAGAGTACAAAAAAGGATCAGGTGGACAAATCCTAGGTCCATTCTAGGTGGCTTCTTGTCTTTCATCATTTAAATGGAGCCAGGAGAATTCTTTTACAGATTCCTTCCTGAAAATCTTGCCATGCCACTGAAGGAAGAAGAAAAAACAATTATTCTTTAGAAGCAAATACCATTGCTCCTTTGATACTGATAATGAATGAATCTAGCAGAACTTGGCAAAGTTACAGAATCTAACCAAAGCTTGGCAAAGTGCGCAGCAATTCCTAGAATCCTCCAACCAGCACAACCGTGCTGGCTAGGAGAATCTGGGAGCTATATTTCAAATTATTGTTAACATTTCCAAGCTTTGGGATCTAAAGTGTTCAAAGTCTTTTCCATGCATTATCTAGTTGTGAGCCTTACCACAACATTGTAAATGAAGACATTACAGCAGCCCCTCCGCATTCGTGAGGGTTTGGGGCACAGAACCCTCGTGAAAGTGGAAAAACCATGAATAACCCCCCCCACGATTCCCCTTCCATTCCCCCTCAGGGCATCCTCCCTCCCATTTTTTTGCCTCTGGTCCCAGCCTTCAGTGTATGTGGAGGTGGGTGAGAAAGACAACCTAAAAGGCTTACAGGTACTTCCCCCTCAGACAGAGAGGAGTTCTGGAGTTGTAATTACTTCCTTAGATCTTGAGAAGAGCACGTGACCAATCAGCAGCCAATACACAGCAGAATGTGCAACCACATGGCAGGAAGGCCACATCTTTAGCAAGGGGAGGGGCTTTGCTTACCCAAAAGGAAAAAAAAAACTTCCATTTTAAACACAAGCCTTGCAAACCTAGGGTGAGGAATGCAATGGATGGAGGGGGACAAGCACATGCCTTGTGAGTAATCAAGTTGGTGAAGATCAAAACTACAAATGTGGAGGGAGGATTGTAGTATGATTTATGATTATTATCTCTATAGTACAGTAGGGTGGAAGGCTGGTGATGCCAAGAGATTGTGGTTTGCCTAAAGCTACCTAGGGAGGTCATGGCAGAGGTGAAATCTGCTGATGCATACCTTAGTCTGTTAGCCACTATGCTATACCAACTTAGTGGCCAGCTCAACTAGCTATTCCCTTTGCCAGCAAAAGCAAGCTTGATCTGCATCTTCCTCCTCCTCCTCAATTGCCTTCAAGCAGATAGGAGGCAGGCCTGTGACTCATGCACATTAATCCAAGCTGGAAAAGGAGCAGTGCTTCATGGAAGGAGATGAAAGTGTTCTGGATATAGTTCTTATTTGATTTTTTTTTTTTTGGATTCCAGTGTAAGCAGAATAGCAAAGTGCATACCTGAGAATTTTCCAAACACAACACACATCTACTTGCATATTTGATTTCAGCAGCGATACATGAGATGCTGGGATTTCAAGCCAAAGATGCGAGTCTAATGGAGATTTGGAAGGAACGTTGCCTTTCTCAGATGTTCTGGCAGAGGCTGAAGGACTTTTTGTTGCTCGTCTGAAACAGCAGAGGAGGACATGGAGGATCCGCGTTGTGCTAGAAAGAGCCTCTCCCAGTCTCAAAGGTCAAAGGCTTGGCTTGCAGCTCTGGCCATACATATCCTCATTCAGTCCTGTTGATTTGCAGGGATGTTGTATTGGGCATCACACCTACCTGTGTGCCTTACCCTGATTCTCAAAAGATGTTTCAGATGATGGTCCATATTCGCAGCAGTAAGAGCTAAGCTACATAGTATTTTAAACATGTAACATGTTGCTGATCCTCCTTTTATTTTATTTTTTTACTTACAAGTGAGCATAGCAGATAATCCAGACTGGCACCTCTGCATGTGAGATGGAGAGGTACCTTTTCCCAATAATTGCTTTCCACCCTTAAATTCACCCCATCTCCATTCCCACTAAATGAGGGAAAGACCCCATTGGCACCAATGGTATTTAATGTTCCATGGCCTTTCATCCTAAGGAAAGCACCTCCTTTGCATTCTTCCAGAGTTGGAAGCCTCTTTTTTGAAGCCTACATTTCTTCAGTCTAAATCTGATACATTCTCCTTCCATCTGTGGGAATGCCTAGAACCCTAGGAGGGAATTGACATTTTATTCAGTGAAGATTACAAAAAACAAAAAACCAGTACTGGCATCCTGTCTCTTTCCCTAATTTTCAGAGTTCTCCCATCAGCTTTTAGCTAGAGCAGGATGGAGAGCTGTGATGGATCAGGCCAAAGAATTATTGAGACCAGTATTTAGTTCCTATTGTGGCCATTGTTACCAAATGAGTGCTGATGGGAAGCTTAGCACATGAATTGGCGTGCAGCCATTGATGGCCAGGGCATCCATGGACTAAACCAGTCCAGTAAAATGATGTTCCATTTGATGTTTCAGTGTGAACTTCAAAGGAGTTATGTAAGTTGGTGGATTCCACCCCCTGCCAAATTCAGCAATGTGGGAGAGGCCTTTCAAAGTTTAGACCAACCTGCAGAGTAGATTCACTTCCTCCCAAACATGGAAGCTATCAGCTGCCAGTGAGTGCAACTATATTCTCTTTTCTGTGTTCCACAGCAACTGATACAGAGGCATACTGCTACTGATGCAAGATAGCCATCCTAACTATTAACCATTCCTAGCCCCATCCTCCATGATATTTTTCTAAACCTTTTTTAAAGATATCCAAATTGGTAGCATAGATACATCTTGTGGCAGTGAATTCCACAGTTTGTGTTGTATGAAGAAGTACATCTTCTTATCTCTTCCAGTTGTCCAATTGTTCAGCTTCACTGCTTGAGTTTTTATATTATCAGAGAAGGAGAAACATTTCTCCCTGTCCACTTCTTCACACTGTGTGTGGCATCCTGTTAGTGACATATGTCCACATAAGTGTGGCTTATATATGTGCATGTCTCTTTTTGGATGGGGAGGGCAGGGAGCTAATCTCTAGCCTACTGCATCTTATCCAAAATCTTCTCCCAACTGCCTTCAAGCCCTGGAAGAGGCCACTGTTGCTGTTTACTGGTGGGGAGAATACAAAGAAGGGAAGCAATTCAGATGATGAAGACATGGCTGTTTGTGTTCCAAGGGGAAGGGAATGCAGTCCATAGGTCAGCACACCCTTGTTTCTTTCTCCCTTCAAGCTGAAACCAGTTATTTTCTTCACCACCTGAAATTCCTCACCCTTTCCTCCTCTCCCTTCCCAGCTGGTAAGCAGCAACAACTGGGACCCACCTGGGGGTTGTCAGCTGCCAGGACAGGGCAGAGAACAAGGATCTGTGTGGGCAGTGATATGTTCCATCTGCTTGATTTAAGATCTTGGCCTATGTATAATAATATTTGGCCCCCAATTTTAATATCACTTCTGTGTTAGTTGTAGGTAAGTTCTGCATAGGATGAGCAGTTCTCCCCAAATGTGTGCCCTGAAAGAATGTTGGACCGCAGCCTCGATGATTCCCAACCAACATAGTAATTGCCCACAGTATTAGGGGATTATAGGAGCTGTAGTTCAACACATTTGGAGGCCACCAACTTGGGTAAAGTGGAGCCATGAAGTAGGTTATCCTTAGGAGAATGTGAACCTTTGAAATGTATGGCTCATCTTGTTTTTGTTTTAAAGTTCTATAGATGATTTCCACTTAGAATTAATGGATCAGCTTTCATTTGCTGAGTTTAATGAGGTTTGTAATTCCATTCCATCAGATTTATTCAGATGGTAGTCTCATTGATCTCAATGGGATTACCCAGGAACTGCTATATCGCACTGGATCTCCAAGATAAAGTCAGTGATTTTATATACATTTACTTGGAAATAAGTTAACTACAGATTTGTATGCACCACACAACCTGACTCGTAGGCCCTTTCCACACGTGGAGGGAGAAACGGGGGAAAACGTGCTGAAACGGAACTTACTGGCAGCCGGGTAAGTCCGTTGCCATGCGCAGCAGCGTGAGTTCGCTGCTCCACACTCCTGCAACGTCCTGCAGTGTCCAAAATGGCGGCTAACGGCTGGCGGAGGCTCTCCACCAACCAGAGAAGCTCACCAGCCAGAAGCCTGCCCCCGGCAGATCTGCAGGCACACACTTGCGCGCGCCTTCAAATCTACACCGGGGCGCTGCGACGGAGTTGTACGGGGCTGCACGCTCTGTGCCTCTTAAAAACCTCTTGAAAGAGGTTTTTAAAAAACACGCGGCGCCATCACTTCCAGTCACTTCAGAGCGGTTTGAGGTGTAAAACCTCAAAATTATAAACGAACCAGCGCACTCCATGGTGTAGACGACCTCCGTTAGAGGTCGCACTACACCGTTTTAATTACCCCATGTGAAAAAGGCCTTGGATATGGAGCACGGTCCATTCCCACTGCCAGTCTTGAAGTTAGGTTCTCTTTCCAGTCCAGTTGACTACATAGAACCAGGGGGAGGAAGAGGTGATCTTCTCCTTTACCCCAGCAGCAAAATATCTTGGGCCAGTTCTGGCAAAGTATATACAATGAAAACAAAATTAAGTTTTCTGGAAGCAGCACAACTGGAGCTGGGGAGGGTGCTTTTAAAAACATAACCTTCCAAAATATCCTAACAGTATGGTCGCTGGTAATGCTGGCTAGAGGTTCTAGAAGATGTAGTTCAAAAAGGTGACTTTTTGAGCTCTGAGTCCAAGTCCATTCTGCCCATATTCTCATTGGATAAGAGCAGCGATATTCACTGCCAGACTGTTTTGGAGGTGAGAGCAGTATACATAGAACTAGGTCATGTGTTCTTGCCAAGAATCAACAGTGGTTGTTGATAGACAGTTTTGGTTTCACAGAAGGAGGGGGGAAATGGCTGATACGGGCAATAAAATAGTTATTAAGGCTTCCCGTTAATACTTTCCCTGTTCTGCTCAGCATGGGAAGTGTAATATAGTAGGAGAGATTCAAAACTTGGGAAAGACTCCACATTTGTTTTGAAGAAGCAAAGAATTCAGCACTGGCCACCCTGAGCCAATGCTTCATTCTGTCACAGTGCCACCAGTGGTGACTGCTTGGTCCCAGATGGATTCCCTGCTCACTGGGCAGGGATATAGAACACCATTAATCATTCTGTAATCCTTAAGATGTAACGTTATCCATCTCTCATATGGCAAACATAATAGTCTAGCATGGTGGTGAAGAAAGATGAGATCTGCAAGATGGATAACTCTGGGGAAAAAAACACAGTTTTTCTGGAGGAAACTACAGACAACTTCCCACTTCTTAGTAAAAAATGTGAAAATTCAGATCTGGCATACTAGTCTAGCAACGTTTGGATACAAAATTCAGGATTAAGGGCTCTCTTTTTAATCATGTGAAACTCAAGTTTTCTTTGGGTCTTGTTGAATATTTTGCTTTATAATGAATCTGTTCTTTTAGATGGATAAGTTCTGGCCCTTTTAAAAGTCTACATACATTGCCAAATGAAAGAGAGTTTGTTCAACTCCCACATCACCCTTAGATACCTAAAGTCTTGTTCACTGGCAAAGGCAGTTCAAAACCATAAACAGAATGTAAAGCATTAGAATCATAATTTTTCCTTGGTATCTGGAGATAACATACATATGGTCTAATAGGCAGTGCAATACTAACAGGTTGTATAGGTGTGGCAGACATCAAACACATATGGTTGGATACAGATATAAGTGAATGTGACAGAGCTGGTGAAAGTAGACTCCCCTGCCCGTACACTGAAAATGCTATCCCGAAGGCTGAAGGGTTTTGCCTAAGGAAAGACATGCAATGAAGTGGGAAAGATGGGTCCCTGAAAATTGGACAGAGACACCTTCTGCAGCTGAGATCCAATATGAAAATACCAAGAACAAGTTTCACATGTGGAACTCTTCCATGACCCCTGTGTCACCAGCCACAGTACTCACCATAGTGCCTCAGTTGTCTCTTCCCAATGGCCATTTAATGGCTGGTGGAGAGGGAGAGATCACAGAAACCCATGGCGATGTTCCCATACAGACACAGATGAAGGACATCTTCCACCAGGATCCACTGGAGTCCTTCAGAGATATTACCAGATGATATCATCAGTCTGCATGTGGCTACAGGAACATAGCCAGATGCTTTTCTACTCTCCTATAGCCATGAAGTGAACATTGAAAAGGGCCTGCTGGAGCAACACAGTGAATCCCATGGCAGCTTTAATCATTGTAGAGGGAGGGAGGAAATACAAACTCTTGCAGGAGCAAAGAAGCACATATACAAGTGTAAGGTGTACTTAACATTTGTCACTAACAGGAGGCAGCCAGAGTGCTAGACAGAATGAGCTAAAGCTAAGTTCCATTGATTTTACTAGGTGTGTGCTAAATGGGACTAAATCTGAATCCATCGCATTTTTCTAAACCAGAGAAAGGTGGTGAGTGTATATAGCATTATCCATTGCCTATTGGATTTGAATCATTGCTTTCCATATTTGGAAACTGCCAAGTCCAAAGAGGAAAAGTTTCTATTCATATGTAGAGTCTTTCAGCAAGCAATCTGGGATTTTTCTCACATGGAGAGCCTTCATGCAAACAAGAACTTTTCATCTTCAGACTTGTCACTTTCCACAGGAGGAACACAACAGTAGAGTAAGATCAGGCTGGGTACTCCCTTCTTCATCTGTTGATTCAAACTTAGTGAGCAATGGTTGAACTGGGTTCATAAGTGCCCACACTAGTCCCATGAAGGCAGACAGTATAGATTATTTACAGAGTCTCTGGTTGGTCATCATTTAGAGTAGTGGACTGTACTTGTCTTTATGGGCTGTACATGCCTGCCCAGTCTTTATGGTGGGTGAATGTCAGAAGGATAGCACTGTAAATTAATAACCATCCTGCCATTATCTTGGTCATTAAGGTTTTTGGTTTAATTCTGGGTAAGCTAATTCAAGATTAGTAGAAATGTTCTTATGTGATTCAATAAGGTTAGGATGGTTATGTTTATTATGAAATTGGTGGAATGTGATTTTGTAACTTTTTGTATGTTGTACCTGAGAGGGAAGATTGTCCCGTCAGGTCAAGTATGTTTTTCTAAGGGTGATATTTCCCTACTTAGAATAATGATTACCTACAAGAACTCATCCTTTCTTTCATGTGCCTGTTGGTGAGCAAGTACTTGTGAAGTTTTCTTCTCCTGTGGAAGGAGAAGGGAAAGTCTCTGGGAAGCCAGAGGCTGGTAAACAAAACCCCTCAGGGTCATCTGACTCTCTTGTCAGGGCTTTTTGGAGGTGTCCTTGAAAATGGGGGGAAGTGATAGCATTAGTGAAGAGTTGGGGCCCCTCTCTTCTATTTAAGAATAGAGGTGGGGCAAAGCCTTTACAAATGTACATCTATATAAGTATTGCTGCTGCTGTTGTTGCTACTGCCGCTGTTGTATGCCTCCAGGTCATTTCCAACTTATGGGCCATTTCTGCACTACATTGTTATAGCACTATTATTCTACTCTCAACATCCTATGGAATCCTGGGGTTTACAGTTTATGGAGGGGCATTTAGAATTCTCAGTACAGTAAAAAACCCAGAATTCCACCAGATGTTGAAAGTGGAATCGTAGTACTATAAAGTGTTGCGCAGAAATGGCCATGGTGTCTCTAGGCAACTTTATCATGAGGTTTTCTTGGCAAGATTTGTTCAGAGGTTTTTTTTAATATTTTATTATGTAAAATGACATAGGTACACAGGTATACAATAAAAAAACAAGACAAATGGTTTACAACGGTAATTTACATCCATAATTCAAGTATAATGCAGATCTGTTCAGAGGGGGTTTGCCATTGCCTTCCTCAAGGTTGAGAGAGTGTGACTTGGCCATGGTCACCCAGTGAGTTTTATTGTTGTATTGTTGTTGTCGTTGTGCTCCATCAAGTCATTTTCTGAGCTATGGCACCCCTAAGGCAAACCTATCGCTGACTTTTCTGGGGTTGAGAATTTATGACATGCCCAAGTTCACTCACTGAGTTTCCATGACCAAGTGGAGAATTAAACCCTATACTCCACAGTCATAATCCAGTGCTCAAACCACTACAGCATTCTGTGTAGTGATGGGTTACACATGTGCAGAATTGTCTCTTTATGCTAGCTAACAAGTGGCATAATAAGAGCAGATAAATAAAGAGCAGAGATTTTTTCTTGCCTTGCCAAAGTCCTCAATTTACTTTTGATATAGCTATCTTTTATATCCCTAATTTGATTGTCATGTCAGTGCTAATGTCTTTATCACAGCAGTCAGTTGAACGCATTTGTTACTGTTGTTTGACTGCCTGGCCCTACTTGAACAGTAGGTGCTTATGGCAATATTTTGATTTTCTCTCTGTGTGGCTTTTTAATTCCATGATGTCATTTAAAAAAAAATCCCACTGGTCTCCATCAGTTAAGGTTTCCTATACTGATTGCAATACACTGGTTTTTTGTCACTCGAAAAACTAGATCTTGAATTATCCCTGAAATTTCTTTGCATTAATCTACTAATAAGAGCAATCCCATATATGTCTACTCAAAAATTAGTCACATTGAGTTTAGTGGGGTATACTGTCAGCTAAATGGGTATAGAATTGCAGTCTTTACCAATAGCTTGTGCTACAGATCAAAGATAAAATCCAGGTTAATGTGTCAAGGTAGATTTCAGCAAAGAATCAGAAAAGCTATGATTTTAAGCCTCATGTGTCAAGCTTAAAAATAAGGCACTGGATTGTATTTTCTGACCCATGTGAATTCTAGTGCAGTGAGAGACAAAAGTAGTGTTAACTTTGTGGTTACCTTTTTTATTAAAGCAAGTTACAAGAGTAGTATACTGTGGGCTTAACCCTCTGGAAACACCAAAGTGGTTACTGAAATTGCTTTTCCCTGCTTTACCTATTAAAATAAGACAGCAGATTCTTAACTGAGTGAAACATAATAAGAAAGGAAAAAACTTAGTTTAATTCACTCCCTAAGTGAAAAAAGTAGTGAGCCATTGTTGTCTCCTCCTTGTGATACAAAACCAATATGTCTCCTCTTTAAGATAGAATCAACAGAAGTGAGGGAGGAGCAGGAAAGTTAGATCAACAAACCTAAGAGTGTCAGTCTAGGTTAGAAGGCAGGTCAGCATACGCTGAGTAGACAAAAGACAATCTAGGAAAAAAAGAGAAGTCTATCTTTCCATCTGCTACTTCCCCAGTCACGTAGGGATGTGGGGGCGGAGAGGACGATTCGCCCTGGGTGGCAATGTTTTTGGGGCATCCCGGCCTGTAGCCATGCCCCCGCACACCCTGGCCATGCCCCCACATACCACAGCCATGTCCCCATGCACAGTGGCCATGCCCCTCATATGGTAGCCCCCCTCCCGCCTCCCCTCACATTCCAAGCTCCACCACTGTATTTCCCATGCAAACACAGGCATTTTCAGTGTAAACTGAGCTGCATATCTGCCAGCTCCAAAAAAGGACTGGGGTTAGCAGTCAGGTTGAATGTATAATTTTTCTTTTTCCTGAGTCCAATGAGAATTCAAATACTTCTCTCTTACCCCTTTGAATGAAGCCAATATACTGGCAATCAAAGTTTGAGATATTGCATGTCAGAATGTAGCATAAAAGATCCACAACTGGAACTGCACTGCATGTCTCCTCTCAACCCTCTCTCCACAGTCACCATTTTGCTGCTCCCGCCCCTGCATGGCCATTTAGGGGCCAGTGAAGAGTGGGGCTGGGAATCAGATAAACATCTGGCTATGTCCCCTTAGCCAGTCACAGACCAATGACATCATTCGCTGAGATCTGTTGGGGTCCTCCAGAGGTCAGATGTGATCATTCTGCATCTGGATATAGTGACATAGCCAGACACCTCTCTGATCATACTGACTCTCCACCAGCCACTGAATGGCCATGGAGTGGGACTGCAGTGGCTAAACCCTGAGTCAGGAGAGGAGGAGGAGATTAACAACCTCTGCAATGACCAAAAAAAGACAACTAAAAAGATGGCAGCGTAAATATGTAACTTCCCCTTCCTGATCATTGTTTGCTGAAGAACAACATGGGACATATTATGTCTCAATAGACAGCACTGGATGTCTTATTGTGCCATAACATTACATTTGGCTGGGACCAAATTAAAAAAAAAGTGTACCCAAATGGCTAGTGGAGATTCAGGCCACTACACTGTGATAGTGCTATTATTCCACTTTCAATATCCTACGGAATCCTGGGGCTTGCAGTTTAGGGAGGGGCATTTAGAATTCTTATCCAGAGAGCTCTTTGGCCTCAGTAAACTACAAGCCCCAAAATTCCACTGGATATTGAAAGTGGAAAAATAGCAGTATAACAGTATAGTGTGGAAACGGCCCCAGTGTGATGTAGTGGTTGCTCTATGACTCTGGAGACCAAGGCTCTAATTCCTGCTCAGCCATGGAAATCCTCTGGGTGGCCCTGGGCAAGTCACACTCTCTTAGCCTCAAAGGAAGGCAAAAGCAAACCCCCTCTGAACAAATCTTACCAAGAAAACCTCATGATAACTTTGCCTTAGGGTTGCCATAAGTCAGAAACAACTTGAAGGCACACAACAACAAAATGCCTAGTGGCAAAAAGGAGTAGATTTATTGAGACTTGTTTTGGGTTTGACTGAAAAAAATCGTACATGGCAAATGGACATGGAACAATACGTGGAAATTTTTTTATTTTGTTTACAACTGCTCAAGGAAGAATGGTGTAAAATCCCTATATTGTTGGTATAGTTCTATATGGATTCTGCTGCAAGATGTGACTCTGAAGAACTAAAATGTCCTGTCTTGGTGTATATAGACTGAACTACATTGTTTCCATGCTGGCTTTACATATAGTAATCCAGTTTATTCTGAAGTTCCTCCCTCCAGTCCCAGATGCAATATTTTTAGATATTAACAGCTGCTGGACAATATGGACGATAGACTTCTTTTGGATTTCCTTACAGGTTGGCCACTGTTGGAACTAAATGCTGGACTAGGCCATTGATGTGATCCCATAGAGCTCCTCTTATGCCTGTATCACCCATCTGTAGCTGTTATTTATTTTCCATTGCACTACATATTTTCTTCTTACTTGCTGACACAAAGCAGCATTGCATTACTGTGTGGAAATCAAAATTGAAAATTGTAGATATGCTGGAGAATGGACATGACCCACATAAACTTCAGGGGAACAGCAAGAAAGAAAGATCTGAAAACTTGCTGATCAATATATATAACCCTGAAATATATGCTGTAATGTACTAATAGAGGCCCAACTGAGAGCTTTACGGAGACCACCCTGAATATCCAGCTACTGGACAGAGAATTGGAAACAGTCTTCAAACACTTCTGCAGTGCATTACAGCTAGTGAAGAAAGCCAGTGACAGAAAAGACAACTGTTGCCAAATTGAATGAAAAGTACATGTGGCGTGATCTGGTGCACCTTTGGAAGATCAAATGATTGCCTGTTTGACTTTCCAAATTGAAAAATCTCCCTTTCCTGTTTTCTTTCAATACTTTCTCATTTTTCTTCTTTTTTCTTTTCTTTTCTTTTGATACAAAAACTAGTAAACTATGTCTTGAATCCCTAATGAGATGATCAATTCCATGAGTAGATGGCAAATATATGGCAGCTGGGTCTTCAGAAGTGCAGAATGAAGAGACAAGACTGCGTTTTAAGGTAGAAAGAAACAGCTATCTGAAAATCCATTGCTCTCCAGATGTTCTGAGCTACATTTCTTATCAGCTCCAACCAGCATAATCGATAGGAATGAAGGAAGTGGTAATCCAAAACATTTTGAGGGGGCCAGATGGGGCTTTCAGAGAGCCTGTTCATACAGGAAGGCTATATATACCCAAACATCTTCCCTTGCACAACTCTTTCTTGTCTCAGAATAAGTGAAGTCTTTATTCCATGGTGTTTTGGGAAGCTCAAGCCTACCATGTCAGCTGACTGCCTAAGTTATCTATACATCTGATTGTTTGTTTGTTTGTTTGTTTATTTACTTGATTTATATCCCTCTTTAATCCCAAAATGGGACTCAGAGAAGCCTACATTATAACTTAAAACAAGAATGCTAAAATAAAATAGCTATAAAATTTTTAAAAAAGTATCAAGCCATCAAGCCAAATAAAGCATGACTTTTAAGACATTAAATTTAAAAAATTAGAAACACACAATACATATTACATAGGCAACACACCCATTTCACATTTTTCTGTCCCAACCAGTTAAAGACTGAAGGCATATTTAAACAGGATGGTCTTTGCCTATTGGCAAAAAGAGAGCAGAGAGGAGACCAAGTGAGCCTCCTTGAGGAGGGAGTTTGATCATCTAGGAGCCACCACTAAGAAGACTCCCTTCCGCATCCTCACCAGCTGAACCTAGGAGGTTAGAAGACCTTTAGCCGGAACCTGGATTATGAAACCTGAAATTGTTTATTGTAAGATCTGAAATAGCAACACATGTTCTTTATTATCAAGTCATTTTAAGTCCTAAGGGGAAAGTGCCTGGACAAAGGCTGCTTGAAACTTGGTGATGAGATAACCAAATAGCATGTCTATCCATGAGCAAATCTACAAATGAATAAAGATCTTTGCCTGCCATTTCAGCCAGCTTTCTAATGGAAATCTTACTAATGGTAAAAAAAAGGTGGAGAAAATGAGTAATTACATGATCTACTATTCACTTGCCAGTCATAGGAAGGCCTCTCCAAATAAGGTAGAAACTGTGCCAGCAACTCCTGGGGTGAGTTTCAGAATTTTTAATGTGTATGTATGTATAACCAGAATCCTACTGATATCTTATGCACATACAAGTTGCCCAGCTGAACTGACTGGAAATTTGTATATGATGCAGAATGCCCTCATTCAGCTTGAGGTCACAGAAACAGAGTTCTATATGCGATGCTGTGCATGCAAATGCTCATTCAGTTATGTATTTGGTTTCACATTCAGATGCAGAATAATGGAATCAGAGAGTTGGAAAAGACCACTAGGGCCATCCAGTCCAGGTCCCTGCCATGAAGGAATGCACAATTGGAGCACTCTCAACAGATGGCCATCCAGCCTCTGCTTAAAAACCTCCAAAGAAGGAGACTCCACCGCCATCAGGAAGTTTTTCCTAATGTTTAGGTGGAATTTATTTTCCTGTAGCTTGAAGCCCTTGCTCTTTTATCAGAGGCCATTTCTGCACTACACTATTATAGCGCTATTATTCCATTTTCAACATCCTACAAAAATCCTGGAGTTTATAGTTTAGGGAGGGGCTTTTAGAATTCTTAGACAGAGAGCTCTTTGGCCTCAGTAAACTACAAACTCTAGAATTCCACAGGATGTTGAAAGTGGAATAATAGCACTATAACAGTGTAGTGCGGAAATGGCCCTAGTCTCTGGAGCAACAGAAAGCAAGTTTTCCTTGTCTTTCATATAACATCCCTTAAAATATTTAAACATGGCTATTATGTCACTTCCTAATTTTCTCCAGGCTGAATATAACCAGCTCCCTAAGTGGCTCCTCATAGGGCCTGGTTTTTAAGCCTTTTACCATTTTAATCACCTTCTTCTGAACACATTCCAGCTTGTAAATGTCCTTTTTGTTGCCCAGAACTGGACACAATACTCCAGTGAGATCTGACCAAAGCAGAATAGAGTGTGACTATTACCTAAACACTATACTCATGTTGATGGAGCCTTGAATCACTTTGGCTTTTTTAACTGCTACATCACACTGTTGACTTATGTTCAGCTTGTGGTTACTAAGACTCCTAGATCGCTTTCACATGTGCTGTGATCAAGCCATGTGACATCCTTTCTATATCTCTTCATTTTGTTATTTCTGTCTAAGTGTAGTACTTTACATTTCTCCCAGCTGAAATTAGCTTAGTTAGTTTTGGCCCAGTTCTCTGATCTGTTAACGTCAGATTGAATTCTGATCATAATTTGGTGTCTGCATGTTTGATAAGTGTGCACTCTATTCCATCATTCAAGTCATTTATAGAGATGTTGAATTGCACTGGGGCCAGGATAGAACCATGTGGCACCCACCAGTCACTTTTCTCCAGGATAAAGAGGAACCATTGCTGAGCACCTTTTGGGTTCAGTTGGACAACCAATTACAAAGCCACCTAACCATAGCATTATCTAATCCACATTATACTAGCTTGTATGAAGAATATTATGGGGGAACTTGTCAAAGGCCTTACTGAAATCAAGATGTGCTACATCACAGCATTCCCTTCATCCACCAAGCTTGTAACTCTATCAGAAAAAAATGACTTGTTTTTGAGCAATCCAAGTTGACTTTTAATGATCACAACATTCCTTTCTAAGTAATTTCAAATGTCTGTTTAATGATCTGCTTTAGGATCTTTCCTGCTATTGATGTCAGGCTGACTGGGCAATTATTTGGCAGGCTCCTCTTTTTTTTCTTCTGTTTGAAGATGGGGACAACATTTGCCCTCCACCAGTCTTTTGGGACTTCACCTGTTCTCCAGTAATTCTCAGAGATTATTGCCATTCAATGCAAAGTTTACATAGCACAATCAGCATGTAACTCTGCATGTAAAGATTTATACCGCATAACCCTGCTATAGCAGTAAAGAATAATTGTAGTGTGGACCCCCCTCCACATGTTCTTCTTGGCTCTGGTTAACAGTCCCAATAGTGCCTTTAAACACCTACTCAGAACCTACCCTTTTCTTGAGGATCATTCTGAAAATGCCACTGATAATTCTGGGTATGCTTTCCAAAGAACAATTGGGATATATGCTACATTTTTTCTTAAAGAGTTTATTTTTAAAAAAAGAACCACAACAACTTATGGATATCATGGATATTGTGTATAGAGGAAGGAGCAAGTTTTTTAAAAAAAATCAAGTTGAATCTTGGAAATGTGTTTATTAAATTTGAATGATCTGGTGCACAGATGTTTTGCTGCCACTGTAAACAGATATCATATTAAGGATCTAATTAATTGTCACTACCAGATTTCATCAGGGAGAAAGATAAGCATCCAGTCTTCTTGGGGCTAGGGATGTTCCCTCACTATAACACTGAAACTCAATGGCTGTATTTAGACACTTTGAAGTGAAATACTGATTGCATCACTTCATGTTATGTGCACCATCATTTCTTCTGTTCCATTGCTGAGAACAATCTGAGCAAGGTTACCATTGAGGGTAAATTAATCCAATTGCTTTCATTCAGAATTAGCTTTGTTCACTTTTTGCAATAACATCATGTACTCGAATCTCACTGCCACATTCTATAAACACAATTATCGCTCTCCAAAATGAATATTTGGACACATCTCCAAAATGTTGAGACAATCACATAACTGTAGGATAGTTTTCTCCAAAAGAAAAACAGCTTCTTTCCCACAGTCAGTGAATTGACATTTTCATAGAACTATCCACTACAAACCCAAATCCCTTGTATGGTTATTAACTAGTAAGGGCCAAGATAGATATTATACTCTCATATTACAGTCCAAGGCAGTATAGCCAATGGTGAGGAATGCTGGAAGTTGTAAAAGACCTCCAGGTAGCTGCATGATTCCTACAGTTTCCTTACATCTAGGTGCTTATGTCCTTATGCATGATACATGCATGTAGCCATATGTATCAGCACAACAGTTATCCAGTTTTAAAAACAGTCCAGTTGCTTAGAGGAACAATGAATACTGGAGAAGTGGTGAGGAAAGAGGTGCCTAATCCTTTCTATTTCTCAGATATGCCCCACCAAAGCCCCCCATCCCCTTCACTAGTAGGAGGGAAGTAGAACTTCGGAAAGGGAAAAATTGTGGGGAAAGAATTAGGACTGAGGAATCAGAGGGCTGGGATAAGCAGCAAACATCCCCTTTTGCTTTTCAGTGCTAATGACCCCAAAAGAAATGGCCTTTCCTATTTAAAGAAGGATATTGGGGTAAAGTTATAGGGAATATGTAATGTCTTATTCATCCCTAAATAGATATGTGAAGTTTAGATGTATTTATTTATTTTCATCCCAGGGTTTCTTCTTTGGCACATACTTTTGTTGAACCTCGTCTGCCATTTTTTTATCTGTACCGCCATATATGCATCAGAGGTCACCAGAGGTGAAGACTGATAATTAGCAGTTAGTTTAGGAAACCCAGCCATGCTGTGCACACTTCTCCTTTGTTGGCGAGACCTCTCATCAAGGCGAGGAGAAGGCTTGTGACCCTTGCGTGCCTAACAGCCAGGAGGGGATCCTACTGGAAAGACATGCAGTGACAGCATAATAACTTCTTCCTTTGGATTTGCCTTCTATGCAAACAGTATCAGTGATCACATTTCATTGTTATTGAAGGAGGAGACAGTTCTGGATAGAAGCCCATATGTATGTCAGGGAGTAGGCTTGACACAAGAGGGAGGGAAGGAACTTTTTCACCTTGCACAGAAGTGACTGACTACAGCTCTTTGTGTGTTGTTTACTTTTGTCTTTTTATCCATTTGTGTTATCAGCTGAAACTTAAAACAACTTGAACAGCCCTAGTAGGCAGAGATCTAGGGAAGCAAGCCAGAGCAAAGAAAGCATTGAAACCACTTTTAATCACCATCAAGTGACTCTTATAAATATTTGCTTTTATGTACACACAGACACTGCATCAAAGCCTAGCATGTGGTCATCCATGTGGCAGAGAAGGGAAAAGTTTCAGGACCTCTGGTGCTTGAGGATGCTGTAATTAATAGGGAGCAAAAGTACCTGGAGAGGAAATGGATGGAGGAAGTTGGAGGGAAGGGCAGGGAGCCTGCCAAAGTTTAGCAAATGCAAGAAGGAATCAAAATAAATCTTCAGAACATTTATTGTTCACTTTTATTAGAAGGATTAAATTGGAGCTCTCAGCTTGCAAGTGTCATCCTGTGCTAGTGTGTGGCCGTGACAGAAAGAGATAGAGTGTCAGAGTCAATTTTTGTTTCTCCATTTGAGAAGAAGAAAGTTGTTTATGTCTCCCCGCAACAACCATTACCAGTAACAATGGCATCCTCCAGGAGGTCTTCTGGAGGTCCCAGAGGATGAGATCATCATTGTATATCCATACATAGGGACACAGCAGGATGTTCTGCCACCTTCCTGTGCTTTCCACCAGCCACCAAATAACTGTGTTCAGGAGGGACATAGCCAACAGATATATTTAAAGGGATAGGGACTGCCACATGAGAAAGCTGGTGAATTCTTCCCTCTGTGATGACAAAAAAGTGGTACATGGGTATATGTCACTTACAAGATACCAACCAATAGCTTTCCATAGGAGAAGATACCTACATATGATCTGCCAGTTTAGAATTGTTTGAGGTTTATCCTAATGGTGTTGAAAATCTCAAATGTTCTTCATATGCTACCACCTTCGCTATTCCCTACCATCACCACAGACAAGCATACAACAACACAGACAACACAGACAAGCATACAGTTATACCGGTGACCCCTGTAACTGTACAGTTTGTATGCTTGTCTGTGTTGCACTGTGTGCATGGAAACAAATATAAATGGATTATGTGTTATCAATACAACTGTAGTAATGTTTTTATATGTGGGATCATTTGGTAGATTGGGGGAGGGTAATATTGATAAGCATGGGTGTGGTGAAATTGGCAATCAGTTGTCTTTATTGTATCAAGAACTAGTGTAGTGTTTACATTTGGAAAAAAATTCAAAAGATGCTACTAGTTTAAGAAGCGTAATATGGACAATGGGAGGAGGTGGAGGAGGCCCTACCCTGCGGTGGAGTGATGTGGCCACTTTGAGTGGATGACATCATGGGCAGACTAGGATGTGAGCCTGCCTGAAGTCTGAGATCCTCAGTGGGAGCCTTATTACATGCCCCATCAATTCACAAGTCCAGCTGGGTGGGTGGGTACATGTGTGAGGACCTTCTCTTCAACAGAACCCCAACTATGTCTCTGCCTCCTAAGCAAAGTCAGTATGTTTCCATCCCTTCTCATTTTGCAGCAGGCAGCTAAGATAAGGTTTTTTAGCACAGTCTTCTGTCCTTAAAACCAGAGGTGGTGGCTCTGGCTGTTTTAAATATATGTGGTTTTTAAACTATTTTTACAAAGTTGTTTTAATCTGTTTCTAAAATACTCTTTTTGGTGTATTCAGTGTTTTAAATGCTTTTATCAGTTGTGACTGCTTTGAACCCCAGGTGGTCTGCGAGATGGTAAACACTATGGATGGATGGAGAGAAAGAATGATTCATGGGCTATAATCTTTCAAGGTACAATGGGCCATTTGCACTATACAACTATAGTAATATGATTCCAGTGTAACTGCCATGGGAATACCTCATGGAATCCTGGGATCTGCAGTTTAAGGAGAGGCATTTAGAATTCTCAGCAGAAGCTCTGGTGCCTCAGCAAATTATAAATCCCAGGATTCCATATCGTGTATCTGTGGTAGTTAAAGAGCAATATAATGTTATAATTGTGTAGTGTGAATAGACCCTTGCTGAAATGAATATGAGCAATGCAAAAAGCGTGATAGTGCCCTTGCACCTCTTCTGTTAACTTTAAAGAGAATTTCACCGGAAGAATTTCTGACAGATTGGGCCCCATCCTGATGAGCAATGCCTGGGGGTGGGTGGGGAGCAAGTCTGCCATTGTGATTTTCTGCCTCAGGGACCAAATGTTTTGGACCAAGGAATAAGGGATGATGACAGAGGAAGGTGTGCCTGCTTAAGAAGTTTGTTTTGCTTTTTGTAGGCTGCCAGGTTGAAACTGGCATGAAAGTAATTTCTACAAGTATCTTTCAGTTCTTTCCCCTACTTAACTGCACCTAAAGGTACAGAGTTGTGAGGTGGATCAAGTTTCTCAGCTAAAGATATATAACCCCAAAGGTTAATAGAGAATGAAAGTTGTGCCTGCTTTGTTTAAGTGGACAGCAAGCAGACTATGTGAGTAAACTGAAAGAAACAATTTCTGTTTTGAAGAAGAAGCCTGAAAGAATGGTTGCTTCTACTTAATAATCTCTTTAGGACAAGAGCTATTCTGGATTTAGAGGCATCAGTAGCCAGAGATAATTCTCAGTTAAACTGAACTTGTTTGGTTTTCCTCCAGTCCTATTTTTTTCTTCCCTGAGTTTTCCCAGCAAGTTGAAATTACAAATAACTGTGGTTTTGGAAGAACTCTGTTATGTGCTATTGTTCTCATGTATACAGTAGTATCCATCTGACCTTTCACTTCTGTTTACATAGTCAGATAAGAAGCCCATTTCCAGATTTCCTTGCAAGTGAATTTCAGAATTGGGGCTTTGACTTAACTAGCCTAAAATACTTGCAATTCATGCCTTTTTCAGTAATTAAAGCATAGCTAAACTCTACCAGGATTGTAACTTAACTAGAAATAACTTTACTCCATTAGGAGTGTAACTGTAAAATTTAGTTACTTTTAGGCCCTTTCTGCACCCTACCTTTTTGAGAAGTCTTCCAGTGGGGATTCTGCCAGTGGCTTTGTCAGAAAGGGAGTGTGATGGG